>VZRX01019762.1:7393-19335 GCA_013398075.1 Notiomystis cincta
CCCACGGGCGGCCGGACGCGCACGGCGGGGCCACGGCGGCGTTCAGCGCCCGTCCGCGCTCTGCGGAGACTAAAACATGCAGGGTGGATTTCAAGATGGGCGGTAATGCGATGATTTGGGGTCCCTTGCGTAGCCGGTCACAGGCGAGAAGCGGGAGGAGAATTTACCCTTCCGAAGTTGGGGCAGAAATTGCTCCCGCTGTCGCCCGGCTTCCTGGCCAAGTCTGCCGGGCGGATGGACTGTCACCTGCGTGTCCCTTAATGGCTTTTTCGGGATGAGGCTGTCGCGGGGCGTCGGTCACTGCGCCGGCGTCGCAGCGGTCCGGGCGGACGTGGCGGTGGGTGCCAGGGAGAAGTGCCGGGCTCCAGAAGTTCTGCATCGCTCCGGGGGGATGCTGCAGGGTGCGAGCGCCCTGGGCGGGAATTGCAGGGCAGTTTGTCTCCTTCTCTCATTTCACCCCCCACACACCTCTTTTTTGAGAGATCGGTTCGGCTTTGGTTTATTTACCGCTGTTGTTGGTAGTTTTCTTGCATGTTCTCCGTCAGAAGTATTTTTTTTTAATTATTCAAATACGGGATTCAAAGTCTATATATTGTCTAATGCGGGTGTATTGTTAAAGAGGAAAGAGTATCTGGTTGCCCATTAATTCTTCAGGTATTTTCCGTTTAAACTTGATGAGGAAATGTTCTTCTTTTTTTCTAAGTAACCTTTCATGTTCGTTATCGTTAGCAAATCGGCTTAGCATTCAAAGTAAAGATTTCCTCACAAATACACTACTGATTACTAATGTTATGCCTGAAACACTCCATAGGACAGAAATCAGCGCACCTCTGGTTTTTTTTAATATGTAAATTTGGAAAAGCCTTTCTTTCTATTTCATGGCTCTGTGAGTGGCCCCGGTTAATCAGATGTAACTACAGTAACTAGCAGAGGACGCTGCTGATAGCCGGGGTGGTTTCCTGCACCACTCTGCCAGAGCAACCTAATCAATTCATGCATCCTCACTATATTGTCCTTGGCATCTCTAATGAATTTTATAGTATTTCTGTGAGAAGCTCTAGTAGGGAGAAGCTGAAGTCTCTTTCACCTTCAGAGATGATTGAAGCCAAATTTGAAGAAGGGATAACTGTTTGAGTTGACTGGAGAGTGATGCTGAGTTCTTGTGTATACATTAAATTCTGGAGGTGATCCAGTAGCCAGAGCTGTCTGGGTCAGACTGGAAATCACCACAGTGATGGGTTTTGCAGGGTCCTGATGACTTCCTACCAAAAAAAAAAAGCAAGTGATAAGTTTTTGCAACGTGCACTGATTGCATTGTAGGCATGGGCTGGAGGATGGAGCTGGTTGAGTAGCAGGCATGGCATGTGCAATCAGCAGGTCACTCAGAGCAGCCTACAACTTCAGGATGCTTGAGTTCACTGTGGAGAGCCTGCACCAGTATGAATTACAGGGGAGAAATGCATTTAGATGTAACAAAGGCTGCTGGCTCATCTCCTGCATGAGGAACTAATTTTTTTTTTTTTTTTAATCTGGCTCCTGTTTCTGCCTCTGACACAAACTGGCAGTGTAGCTGTGGGCAAATCATTTCATGTTTCCTTCTCTCCTCTCTCTTCATCCCTGCCTGACCTGCCATGGTCTCATCTGTACAGGGCTGTCCTTTCAGTCCCCAGCTCAATCCCCTTACTTTGCACCAGCTGCCTTGCACACAGCAGTCTGGAACCCGGCGGAGGTGGCACCTCTCTGCTCCGAGGGGGTACGGTTTGACATTCAAATGCTGCTGCTGGAGCTGTCATACGGACGTAGCAGCCTCGCAGCAGCTCCTCAGTCTCCAGTCCTGCCCCTGTTCTAATCCAGCCGTTGTCGCTGCTGCTGGAGCCGGCGGCGCCGCTGGAGCCGTGCGCGGCTGCGCTCGCCCTCGCCTCGGGAGCCTGCGGCAGGCGGGGGAAGCAAGTGGCCCTGCCGAGGGGCTGAGTGTCAGCAGCTCTGCAGGACAGAGGCTCTCACTTGGGGCTACGCAGCCCGTGGCACGAGAGGCCTGGCGCGACTGAGAAATACAGATTGTAGCTCAAGGGTAAATTGCAAGAAGATCACAGAGAAGTGACCAGAAAATGGAACCCCAGGCATTCCCGAGCAGCCAGCTGCGTGCCGGTCGGGAGGGAACGGAGGTGGAAGGGTGCAGCTCCCTCGGCACAACAACGGCATTCTTATTTTAGCATGGAAGACAGCCAGAGATAAGGACTGGTTGTCATCCGGCTGGTTGGATGATGAAAAAAAAAAAAAAAAGGAAAAGAAAAGCTGTGTGGAAAAATATTTTGATGTAGGTACTAAAGGAAAAAAAAGCAGATAACCTTGCAAGTGATAGACTAGCTATGTAAAGCTGGCAGGACAAGGCTTTTCCCATAAAATCCAGAATGATCCTAATTAAGCCCAGACTCTGTTAAATGACACATGGCTTTATTTATTTCAGATGTTTCTAGGTCCTAAAGATGGGGCCAAATGTGAAGAGTTTGATGTGGCAGATAGTTTAACCCCAATTACTTTTACATAAATCACGTGATTGTTACAGTAGCTGAGTACTTCTGATGGGTGCCCCAGAGCTACTGATAACAAAAATATTTTTAAAATCCCCTGAAAAATCTATGGCAGTGCAGGTGAGGGTTTCTGGAAGAGAGGTGGCCGTGCTCTCCACAGGCAGGAGGGTAGGGGTGTGGGAGCTGTTGTGGTGCTGTTTGCTTGCTGGTCTCTATGCACAGGCAGCTGAAATGGTGGCTTTGTAGAACAAGCAGCCAGAGAAAGGGACATAAAATGGGAGCTGACAAATATTCCTGTTATGAAACTGGGATGGATGAATGATTTATGGAGGTACTTGCTTTTATTTTATTTTACTCCGAGAGGAAGGAGATGGTTGGTGATGTGTGGTGCTAGCCACGGATGGCTTTGTTTTGAGATCAGGCTGTGCTGGGTCCTGCCTCCAGAAACAGCATCTACAGAATAAAAATACAGTGGAACACTTCTCTGCATTGCTTGAGTTTCACAGACTGTTTTCAGGATGAAAAAGTTTTCCTTATCTTATGTTCAAGCCGTAGGCCTAAATCCTCCCATCAGACTCTAGATTTCAAAAAGGAGGTGGCTGTATGAGAGGTCCTAGGCTATGGGGATCTTTGTTAGCCTGTCTCAGTTCTCCTAGGGAATTCCTTTTCCTGGGTTTGCAATATTGCCCATCCCTCCCAGGGCACTGAGCTACTCTGTAAATAGGCCACTCTGTGGAGGAGTTGCTCTGCTGGGTGATTTAATGTTGCTTGTTAGTTCTGGCTTTCCTTTTTTCCCACCCCCACCCAGTTCTATCCGTGCTGTCCTTTAGTGTGCAGAGAACTGCTGTAACATGGGTGAGGTGAGTTTACAGGGTCACATCTGTAGGATTTTGCCAGTCCTGTGTGTGGCTGGGTGTCCTGGGGACCCTTGTGTCAGCTGCAGCTCCACATTCAGTTGCTGGCTTTGGGTGTGAGTGACTGGATCCCTCTGAACAGGACTTGTTTCCAGCATCCTTTTATATTTCCTAGTTAATAGAATCATAGGACAGTTGGATTAGAAGGGACCTTACAGGTCATCTAGGCCAGCCCCCCTGCAGGAAGCAGGGACATCTTCAACTCGATCAGGTTGCTCAGAGCCCTGTCCAACCTGACTTGGAATGTTTCCAGGGACAGGACATTTGCCACCTCTCTTGCCAGCCTGTTGCAGTGTCTCCCCACTCTCCCAGTAAAAAAATTCTTCCTTATGTCCAGTTTAAATTGCCCCTAGTTTAAAATCATTACCCCTTGTCCTATTGCAACAGGCCCTCCTAAAACATCTGTCCCTGTCTGTCCTGTCGGTCCTTGTTAGGTATTGGAAGATGCTGTAAGGTTTTCCTGGAGCCTTCCCTTCTCCAGGCTGAACAGCCCCAGCTCTCTCAGCCTGTCCTCATAGGAGAGGTGCTCCAGCCCTTGGATCATCTTCACGGCCCTCCTCTGGACCTGCTCCAACAAGTCCATGTCTTTGCCTTGCTGAGGACCTCAGAGCTGGATGCAGTATTCCAGGTGGGGCCTCACAAGAGTGGAGGGTGCCCTTGATCCCACTGTTGGTGTCACTGATGAAGATACTAAAGGGTACCAGTCCCAGTATGGACCCCTGAGGGACACCACTCAGTACTGATCTCAATTTGTGCATGTAGTTGATTGGAAATGATTAAGGTATCAGAGGGCTAAATGTTTTCAAGAACAGAACAAAGAGCCTAGGGCAGGTCTCCTGCTTCTTTCACCCTCTTCAGAAAAAAGGTGTCCTTCACCTTAGTAGCTTCCAGGTCCCTGTATTGTTCCCAATCCCTTTAGAGGGGCTGGAGAGCAGCCACTATTGCAGGAGGAAGGCAACTGCTGTTGACTTGGAGGACAGGCTGGGTGTGGGTTTGAGTTCCCCCCACCTCCCCCATGGCAGGCACAGAGATACCAGAACAAGCCCCAGGACTGACTGACCGTGTCCACAAATGTCTTATCATTGTGTTATCTTTGAGCTGATCATTGGGGATGAGCTCTGATTGACAAGAGAGGTGGGGGAGGTTTGCTATGACACCTCACAAAGCTTCAGTGGGGCTGCTAAGGGCAGGTCCCTGAACATTCTGGGTGCAGCTCCAAATTCATTTGGTCAGGCTAATTTTGAAAACCAGTCTCTCTTCCAATGTCTGCATGTGCTTCAACCTTTTAATTATTTCACGCTTTTCCTGTGGCACGGAAACAAAGAGGTGGAAGTGTAGTGGCCACCAGGAGGGCCAAGAGGGCAATGGCTCTTGCCTGCCCTGGCAGTCAGTGTGCTCCTCATAGCAAAGCCAGGTTATTTGGAGGAGTGCAGGTCTTTCAGTCCAGGAAAAAATAATTTGTTAATGGCCAGAGAATAATCACTTTACTCTGAAAAGCCTCTCCAGCTGCATTGCACCAACTGTTCTTTTTCAGTCTCTGAATCCTTAATGACAGTAGCAGCTAATTTCTCTTTCTGTGTTTTTCTAGCTGCAATGTCCTATTTTCTCTGAGTTTATTGAGAAAATAATAGAAGTCATTACATAGCTACTTGTCACCTTTCAGAGGAAAACTTCTCCCTGCCTGAATGGCCAAGTTAGTTACTTGGTGACTGACTCAGACAATAGCAACTTTTTGTAG
Organism: Notiomystis cincta; assembly: GCA_013398075.1. Classification (NCBI taxonomy): domain Eukaryota; kingdom Metazoa; phylum Chordata; class Aves; order Passeriformes; family Notiomystidae; genus Notiomystis; species Notiomystis cincta. The sequence continues at coordinate 12,577 of VZRX01019762.1, forward strand.
CTCATCATTTATTCATCTGTGCATAGTGAATAAACTAATTAACTAGAGGAGTGTTACTGAAGTTCTAATCTGTGATTATCAGAATATGGTGAATAAACTGATCACAAACAGTGTTAAAATGGCACATGTACATTCTGTTGCATGTAAGCAAAAAAATCAAGAAACAAAGCGTCAGGAGTGAAAAAATGAGAAATGTGTATTCATTGTGTTTATTTTCTTTTAAATATGATTGTCTTTGAAGCTTATGTGGCAGTACTGCACAAAATGGTCCTTGCTTAAAAGAAAACTATTAGCTGTTCCATATATATCTATAAGTGGGATAAAGAAAAGATAGTGAGGAGCATTGAAATAGATGAGCAATGAGAATGGAAGACACAGAAAATAAAGTGAAATGTGAAGTATTTTTGTTTTTGCATGATACACATCTTTCTGGTTGTTGGTGATGGATTGCTTGCTGTAGAGCTGGATCTACACAAGGCCACTGCAAAGCAAACAGGAAGGGCAACACATTGTTTTTTAATCAGGATTTTTTTAACCAAGAAGTCAGGCATCACTGTCTGAATAATAGATGCCTTTATCTCCAGCTGATGATGGGGCTGGAGACCAGAGGCAGCTCTCATCCTGCAGGTCTGCCCTGCAGAAAGGTGGGGGAAGAGGACTTGTGACATGGCCAAAGCTTGTTCTGCAGGCTGTGGGATGCTGAGGGGAGGCCAGAAGGAAGCAGGAACATACAAGCAGCTCCTAGAAGAAGGAGAACACAGAAGAGCCTTTCTGCTCTCGTGTGACATGCTTCTCATTCATCTCTGGTTCCTGGGGGATGGATGGAGTTACCTCCTGCCTTTTCATGTCTGGAGAAGCCATGTATGGTTGGGGTGGATTCACATGGCTTCTGTGACAGAAGAAACAGCTCTGCATTAGAGCTCTGCTGCGCTGTGTGTGCAGGATACGTGAAGGGCTGTCGCTCTCTCACAGGACTGGTGGTGCCAAGCTCAGTTTCTCACATCTGCCCACACCCTTGTGCCTAAGCTCGTGTTCATTTGGTGGAAAACTGCTTGACCACGCTCCAGTTGTGCTACAGAAGCAGTGTTGGTAGGTGGAAGAAAACAGATGCAAGGAATTTACTTCCCCACTCACTAGGGAAATGCATCTGCCTTTGGTTTGGATTTGATGTTTAGGTCTCTAACTGATTTTTTTTTTTTTTTTTTGATGCTTGGATAACAGCTGTGTTTAGCTATGGAATCATAACTTCTGTTTTAGGATGCATTTTGGCTGTCACCACAGCTGTCTGTCCTCTGAATGGGGTATTAAATTGATGGGGGTATCCCTGGATGCCATGAGTGCCCCAGGCAGGAAGGAGGAAGCAGCATAAGGCTGTGTGCCATGGATCCCCACATTCACAGCATGTAACCCCAGAGCTGTGCAGTGGCTGTCCTGGAGGGACCCAGCACAGCCTCCCACCAGAAATGGTTAGGCCAGGAGACAAGGTGGATGCCCTTGATCCCAAACAGGCTGCAGACATCCTGGATTCACTTTGGTTACTGGAAAGGCTGGTGAACACTCTTACTTAGTATTTGCTTTTTGGTGGAACTGAAGAGCTCTTTGCTCTGAAGCATAAAGACCCAAATATTTTGGGACCTGATGATTCTGTTTTTCTTGAGAGGAGGTACCTCTGCATTTCCAAGGAGCTGAGGTTCTCAATTGAGCAGCCTTTTATTTTTCAAAAGGAAGGAGGTGTTTTTAATGGAGTTTCCTGTTTTGAACTCTTTGGTTAGAGGGTATGAAGTGGTCAGAGGAGGGAGACTTATCATTTAGATCAGGGTTGTCTCTTTGTGTTTTCTTATTTGTATGCATAATGCACATTTATAAATTATTTTTGCATATAAATATATATATGTTATGTGTTTTGAATTGTGCAATTTTCCCCAGTCCTATTTAAGGCTGCTACTTTAAGGAAATCTAAATAAGGTTTCCTGTCAAGAATGGTTTAGATATAGCTGGCCCTGCCTGGGGCAGAGGGATGGGTTAGGACACTTCTCAAGGTCCTTTTCAAGACCCTTTCTGTGATTCTAGGCGGTTACTCAACAAAACAGATTCATAAGTAGGTTGTGCTGGTTGTGCTGAAAGGGTTTTGCTATAGCATTTAATGTGGTTATTTGTTTGAAAAGGAAATAATAGGTAATTGTACCATAGTTACTGCTGCTGCATTGGACAAATGTTTCTTTGAAGAGGAAAACAACTGATGTTACATTTTTAGACGAGCATCATGATATGGCTGTGATTAATTTTTCCAGGAGCTTTGTGATTTTTATATCTGCTTAAGTGTATTAACATTTTAAAAGGTCAAAGGTAAGCTTTAAAATGGATGCCAAATTAAGATGGATGGGAGGAAAATGACATTTACTTCTTGTTACTGCACATTGTTTGAATTTGACCAAAGGCAAAAACAAAACAAAGAACAACCCTCCCCCCCACACCCACGCACGCACGCATGGGTGCATGCATGGACAGACAGCCGTGTTCCCACCACCTGCCTCCCCTCCACACCTGGTCTGGCAAAATCTGGTTCATCAAGGCTGATTAATCATGATAATCATCATTATTACCCTAACAAAATCAGTAGTCCAGTGTATTCACTTCCAGACAGCCTTTGTATTCTTTTCCAAAGTATATAATTTAACTAGTGTGAGTGGACTCTGTAAATAAAAGTAGCTAAAATATAAATATTAGGAAAACATGGCTAATGAGAACTGTAACCACATTATCATTTCCTGCCCTTGCTATATTTGAGATGATGATTTCATCAGGGAAAGGACTGGACCTTCATCCCTATTCATGCAGTTCCTTGCACATTGAGTCCCAATGAAAGCAGAGGATAAAATATGGTGGGAATGATGCCTTTGCTTCCAGTGGGAGTGGTGGCCAGTCCCAGCCAAAAGCAAGGCTGCAGCAGAGCTGCTCTGCAGCCACACCAGTGTACAACAGCTTTGGACAAAGCGGCACAGCTCGAGGGAAGGACCGAGTCTGGTTTCTGTCCATCAGTTCCACTCTTCCCGTAAATGACGGTGGCTCTCTGTGCTGGTGATGTGCCCTGTGCCTCGGGAAGCTCAGCCACTCCCTCATGCAAAGGACCCAGGCTGGTTTTGTGGCTGCTGCTGAACAGGGCAGATTCACACCTCTCACTTTGTGACTTCTCCCAATATAAGGGGGTTTAAAACAGGGGAGAGAACTGCTAAAATTTCTTCAAATCCTTCTTCTTGCTGGTGGCTAGTGGTTCATCAGGGAGGCTTCAGACTGCATCCTGTGCCAGCCTCCAGACCCTCAGCCCCATGCCATACCCCAAAGCACACCCCAGCCCCACGTGGGCCACCAGGGCTGTGTCACTCTGGATAGAGCCACCCGGTGCCAGCTGTGGCTGAGCTGTGTGTAACCAAGAAAAGGCAGTGCTGCTGTTCCCATACCCACATCTCCCTGCCACCCTTGGGCTCCCCGGGCAGGGGGGCTGCCCAGAGCAGAGCCTGGGGGAAGAGAAGGGCTGGCAGCAGCTTCCTCAAGGGTGGAAGGTGCAGCACTCAGCCCTGCCCCTGACAACAGCATGAGATATGTCCGAGGCTGGGATAAGGGACAGTCAAATCCTCTCCTCCCTCCCCAAGAAGCAGCAAGCTCTCCTAAGCATCCCTTCCTGAGTGCTGAAAATGTTTGTCTGACAAACAAAAAAAAGAAGGAAAAACGACAATTGCTCATATGCTTTGTTCCAGCATGGAAATGTATTTTTCATTTCAAACTGAATGGATTCCGAGTTGAATCTGAGCAGAACAAACTAGACAGTTTTATTTTTTCATTTTACCAAAATTTTTTTTAAATCACTCAACCCAAATATTTCTTTTTAATTTTTTCCCCCAGCCTTGCCACTATAGCAAACAATTCCATTATTTGCATAGCTCTAATTGCAGTGATTAAATAAACACGGCAAACTCTGACCCTTCACAGAGCCTCATCACAGCCCCACAGCCAGCTTGGTCTGTATTTTGTCAGCAGAGAGGGAGATGTGGCTCTGTGTAGACTGAAAATAAATTACGGACTTTCTGGTATTTTTTTCCCCTCCAAACTGATAAACTATCAGTTTGGAGAATGAATAATTTTGCCTGTTCTCTTGCTAGCGGGCTGAGAGACATCTCCCTATTGCAAACCTGGTGCAGTTTGAAAAGCATTTGGATTTTCAGTGCTTTGTTCACGTGTTATGCTTAAGTTGCAAGCTCTGTAACTGTTACTAGAATAATGTGCGGGGTTGCTACTCTGTTAGTAATACCCATATTAACGTAAAGGAAAGAGAGACAAATATCCATATCTCTTTGGAATTGTTTTTCTGTGAAGGTGGTGGGTACCTGAAGACAGGGTTAAGGAAAATTTTATCTGGCTACAGTTCCGTCGAACAAGAACAAACAAATTTTGGGGCATTTTTTAATGACATTTATTTATAGCAGGTAGCACACAGGCGGCTGCTATTTCTCAGCATGCTGGAAGAATGTTCTCCAGATGGTGCTTGCTGTTTATGCTTTTATTCACTTCGCTTGAACACAGCAGCACTCTACACAAAACATGGAAAATTGGAAAATAAAAACAATAATGTTTTTACAAAGTGCCATGTGATTTGCTGAGTTGGCTGATGAGCCACGTGTGGGGATCACTCCTGTCAGAGAAACCCAGCCCGAGCCCCGCGTGGGTCACAGCTTCGCCACGGACGCGCCCTCCCCTCGCTGAGACAAGGTGGCTCTGGGCAGGGCTGCCAGTCCTGCCCTCGTGGCTGTGCCTCCTCTGCCTCCCTTCTCCTGCACGGGGATTTGGGTGAGTGCAGGAAAGGACACTGTCTTAGTAGCGATGTTTGTGTTGGGTTTCCTGTGACTGTGCAGCCCCGAGGTGGGCGAGACACGCGGCAAAGCATTTCATAAACCTCGCCTGTGCCACCGTGTCCCTTCTGCTCCTCATCTCAGTGAAAAGTGTTAAGGCTTTGGCTGGTCCCCCTGAAAGCAATAGCTGAAATCAAGACTGATGCCCAAGGGGAGCAGCATGCTCCATGATTTCTGTTGGTTACAGAGGTAGAGATAGATAAGTGTCCAAATGGTTGGCATGCTCTTGCAGGCTTTTGTTATGCAGCTTCTGCAGGACTGCTCACACAAACCATTCTCAGACTGCAAGCTTTAAATAAAAGACTCTGACATCTAATTTTTTTTTTTCATTAAGAATCCTTGGGAAAATAACTAAATTATTTCAATTTATTTTTTTTAATAAACCCAAACAAACTAGCCAAACAAAAATAGGTATTTTTTATTATTTTTTTATGAATATACCTTAATATATGGGTAAAAGAAATAAGTATTTCTCGCTTCTACTAAAAAAAGAGAACAAGAAAATGACAAACCCACAGCACTTCAGGGCAGGTTTTCAAATACCAAAAAACATATACCAGTTTTAAACTTTGGAACAGGACATGATTATTATTTCTTTGAGAACAGGAGTCCTCAGATTCCTTCAAAATCTAGTTTAAAGCCAGGAGTATTTTAGTGAAGTTAAATTTCAAGAAATTAATGTGTGAACAGCTCAACTGGTTTTTGGGGTTTTCTTTGGTAGATGGGCAGTGCTGCACAGTGCTTCAATTCCTCTCCCTTGCCCGTTACCCAAGAGACAGCCCTTTCCCAAGCAGAATTCTTGCTACATCAGCTCCATGCTGTTTATCTTCTGTTGCTCCCTTGGCAGTTATTATTTCTTAATGTGTTAATTGTAGTTCCTGGACCCTTGTGTGTGAGGGTGTGTAATGCTCATGGTAATGATGCCGAGACGTTCTCTAGTTCCTGGAATCACAGAGCGAAAATTGAGGTATGCTCTGGGCACAGAGCATCCAGTAAGAGAAGTCAATTAGAAGAATTCAAATAGCATGAAAAGAATAAAGTAGGTAATTGGGAAGAGTAGGCATTGGGTTAGGGGGTTTCTTTGGCTTATTCAGATTCCTTCTATGGCTCTGGCTTTGTGTGATATATATAGTTTTTAATTAAAACTTGAATTATGTCACTTGCTTTCCACCTTTTAACAGTATTTCACAGTAAATTTCATTCCTAATAGCAAGTAGTCAGGGGTAAGGAATGACTTTGCTGAGTGATGGGGATTGTTAATTATTAAAAGAAACCTATAGATTTGAAACAAATTAGACCTCATTAAGCCTAGGTCTGTTTCTACACAGACCAGCAGATGTGAAAAAGCCCATCTAGGAGCATGGAAAATCATGCTTTTTAGCTGACACATCCCTAGGAGCGATGCTTCTGGGCTGGTGTGGGGTGCATTTGCTCGTTTGGTTTGTGTCAGAGATCCCTGGTCACTGGTCTCAGTTCAAAACCTGTGACTTTCTTGGATCTTTCCAATTTCCCTTCCACTTCTCCCATCACCCCCAGCCACCCCAGCCCACCTCCACACAGGACTCCCACCTCACTCTGGAGGTGGCTGCTGGCCATCAGCAGCTGGAGCCCACCTAGCTGCCTGGCTGGGGAAGCCAGTGCCCAGACAGTTTCAGAGTGGACCATATTGGCTGCTCCAGGTTTAGTGAAAGGAGAAACACAGGAAAACTCCTTTTCTCTTCCTTAATTTTGGAGGGGAGGAGGATCTTTGACTTGTATCATAGACTTCTCTCTATGACTAGGCAGACAAACTCTATAGGATACACATATTTATTCTCTATATAGAGGCAGGGTTTTGGTGTGGTTTTTTTTTTTT
>VZRX01019762.1:19358-49784 GCA_013398075.1 Notiomystis cincta
TGTTTGGATTTATTTTGTTATCCAAACTCATCTGTGACTCTTGTTTGTACTTAGAGTTTTTCTGTGGGATTTAGCAAAAATCCAAAGGGCTGAAGTGATTGTTGGAGACTACACTCGAACTCAAACCTATGTAACCATTTTTTGAGCTGCTTTTTTGAAACTTTTTGAAGGCAAGGGGTGATTGCATCCACAGGAGAATCCTAGTAAGGAGAGTGAAAGGTGGCCTAAAATGATCATTTTAATTGTATGTTCACAGGCATGCCATGTATGGGCTTTGCTGTCTGGCTGAGACATCCCCCAGCTCTTCTCTGGCATTACAGGCAGTGACACACTCGGTATCAGGAGAAGAAACGCCCATTCTGCTGGCTAGAAATCAGCAATAACATTTTGACATCTGTGCAACAGTTTAAAATGAATTATTCAGCACATAGATCATGCTATTTGAGCAGCCAGCACATCTCTGCCCATTTACTACTGTCAGTCCATGGTGGAGATCTCATTGATGCCAGTGGGAGCTGAGCACATGGGCTGGGTGTAGGTTTTGGCCCATAGCCTGAAACAGCATTTGACAGCACCCCTGCAGAACATGATAGGAATGATCTGCTTTGCCACCAGCAAAAGACTGAAAGACAATGCCAGTCTGTTTCTTCTCTTGTTTTAATCACATGCAGATCTTAAGATCTTAAGATCTTAAGAATTAAAAAAGTATTTTAGGATCATAAGAATTAAAGAAATAATTAATTGTTTGAGTTTTGCTTTAAAGAGTGAGATTGGCATGTAATTTTGATTAAATCAATGTATTGCATATGACTCTCCAGAAGCCCTGAGCATCTCTTGCCTACTGGGAGTAGAGCCTGAGCACAAACTGGCAGCAGGTCCAGGCCAGGATCCAGCTTCTGCCAACTTGGGGGGTTAAAGGGAAGCAGTATCTAATCCCTGTCAGCAAAGAAAATGCTTAAGATTCATGATGTCAGCAGCATCTGATTTGGGAAAAAAAGCTGAAGTGCTGTTGGAACACACTTTGGGGAACTGCAGATGGGGAACTGTGAGGAAACAGATAACTAAACACCACCACATCCCTTCCCTGCTCAAGACAGGCATTGAGGAGAGAAAGTGGACATTTATCTTGTGTTCAGCTTTCTAATTCAGCAAGGTCATCTGAATTAAAGCGATATATGCGTGGTGAGGGTCTAACATCTGTTATTTCACAGGATATCTGTTCCCTGTAACTGCATTTTTTAAAATAAAATGCAGGACACAGTATGGAAATGCTCTGTGCTATGGGTTATTGTCTTTTCCTTGCCCTTCTTTAAGGACTATGTTGTAGCTGTCCACTGATGCTTATCTCACAGGTGAAAATTCAGATAGCACTGCAGTGTGCAGCAATATCATCTGCCTGCCATTGTCCGTGTTTTCAGCTAGCTAGCTAAAAATGCTTCAGTTTCTGCCTGCTCTTCCATTTATGTGTAAGAAGTAATACCCTCCTGTGGAAGAAGCTCAGTGCTGTACATGAAAAGGCAAGCCATATTATCCAGGTAACTGTAAAACAAATGTCTGGTATAATGAAAGTTAAGCAAATCCTCGTGTCCCCCGAAGTCAGCAGAATTTAAGCACGTAGTTAAGTCTTGCATGCAGTAAGGGTATATCCTCTGATAGGAGCACTGTAGCTGTAAGGGCTTTGAAGCCCTGTGTGTGTACAGCTTCATTTTCAGAATCCCCAGAGCTCAGCAATTAGCTGAAGGATGTGAAGCTGTGCTGTGTGCCATGCAGCAGCGCGGGATGCTCAGGTGCGGAGCTGCTGCGGGAGGTGGGACCTGGCTCCCTCAGCCCGTCCTCCACTGGAGCGGTTCTGCAGCTGCTGCTGCTGCAGCTGGGCATGAGCTGGGGTGTGCAGCCCTGTGTGGGTACATTTTTGGAGGGACTAAAGTCCGTTCTGGCTTTTGTAGAGCTGCCACCACCAGAGTGTCTGAACCTCCTTGCTGTCTTTGATCTGCTCAGCATCGCTGTGCTCCCCTGGGGCAGGAGGATGTTTCCCCCTTGGGCAGGGAGTAAAACAGCCACAGAGCGACGTCAAACCTGATTGAATGGTTATTTTTGTGTCAGCAGAAGTGGAGACATCTCTGGGGGAGGGTCCCAAACCTCCTGTCTGCACAGTTTGGACCTTGTCTGCTGTTACAAACCTAGTCCAGAGTGGCATCACGTGGGAAGGTCATGAATGGGGCCACGGATGTGTCAGAGCAGAATTCAAGGATGTGCCTTGCTGCTGTAGATGTGGGATGGTGGGGGAAGAGGGGAATGTGCAGTCCAGAAAAACAAGGAGTGGGGTAAATAGCTCAAGTAATGTATGCATGAGGGTGAAGAAGGCTACTTGGGTTTATTGCTACTTGATTGGAAGGATGTGTGTAGCCTGCGTGCATCCATTAATTAGTGATGCAGTTGCTCCATGCTGGTATCAATAAAACCTTAATAGTACATGATACCAGCCCGTGATTGCTTCCTTTTTTCCACATCCCCTTGTGAGGATGTGTGTATATCAGTGCAGCTGTGCACTGTATACAGTGTGGATGTGCTGTGGCTGCCTGCACAAGACAAGGACAGTAAAATAATTCAGCAGCTTATTACCTCCCATGTGATTTTTCCAAGTGTTTATAAAAGGATCTTTGATATGCAGCACTCTCTAATGTGCACAAAATAACCAGCATTGTTGTCTTTCCTTTTCCTGAGGTATATTAATTCTTAAAATGGCTCCTGAGCAAGCTTTCCTAGGTACATGTAGCAACTGCAGCCTGATGGTTTAGCAACAACAACAACAAAAAAGGCTCTCCTTATTTCCTCTATATGCACATTGTGCAGCTTTTCAAGCAGCGCATCAAACACTGCTGGCTGGAAATTTCCAGGCCCATTTCCTGCTTGGTGCATGCTCATAAAGCAAGATTGTCTGTACAGTCTGTAGCTGCAGTACTGCAGAAAGTCAATAAAGAGCTGACCACCTCACCTCTATCAAAAGCAGTTGAGAAGCTCTGCCTCATCTGCCTTATTAAAACTGCACTTGACTCCTGCAGAGAAACCTAGTTGGAAACCTTGAAGAGGAGGGAAAAAAAAGGAGTCTGAAATTGCAGTGAGTATTCTACAGCTAGGTCTTGCAGTCAGGTTAAAGAGTGCTTATTGTGAAATAAACCAAAAAGGCAGCTTCATTAAAAAAGGGAAAATTCCTGAATTTAATGCAATGAACTTCTGACTTTCCCACCTACAGTACAGCACAGAGATGTGATTAGTTATTGCAGCAATGAGCAGATTTAACTAGCTCCCTAATGGATTTGTATTTTGAATCTAAATATGTATATGCCTACCTATGCATGTGTGTATATGCCTATATATGCATTTGTGTATATACTCAATCTTTGCAAGAAAAAGCATGATGCAGAAATGCAAGAGGTAGAATTTATAATGCAGAATGTCTTTGAGTGTGTGTTTGAAAGGATGTTTGGAGTTTTTTTCCTTTCCTTTTTATATGAGTAATTGATTAAATGTTTGCCAAGCTTTCAGTTCTATCTATTGGGAATCATCACCCTCACCTTCCCCAGGCGTGCCAGCTTTTTTTCACCTTGAAATGAAAAAAGAGGGAACTTTAACAGAAAGATCATTGCTTTAGCTTAATATTGTAAGATTTCAGAGATTGAATTTTCTGATAGTAATGAAATGAACCCTGAGTTGTGCCATGAATTTGATTGCAGTTAATTTGATTTTTGAGATGCTCAGCAAAGCTAGCCCATTAGCTTTAACCTCACATACCTTGGATTTGTACAAACTGTTATTTTTATGTATGTACGGGTAGAGATAACATGGAAATCTCTTCTGGTAGTTCAGTTGTTTTTAACAATTACTGTCTCTTAGTTAGTAAGTAGTTACTAACTATAAGGCTGTTGGAAGCAGTAGCCATTGAGTTGCTGACCAGTAATCCCACTATGTTTATTGCTTTTGTGGTGCAGGGTTAATTTTCCTTTTCACAAGGAAAACCAGCTGAACATCTCAGCCAGGAGGCACACACAGGCTCCATCCTGCAGTTTTTTCCACTTCTCACTGATCTTAATGAGCCTAGTCATATGAATAGCAGTGACTCTTGTCAGAATGGAGGGTTTTGGCTGAAGCTCACCATTTCTGTTTATGTGATTTGCCTCCTCAAACTTCAGAGAGAATGTGCTCTTCTCACCAGTATTTGCCAAGAGGCAGCAGCTATGGGGTGGGGTGTTCCCCAAGGTGGTCCCAAAGCCTGGCCTGTTATCCTCACATGATTTATTATCAGTCAGCAGTCGATAAGATGGTGGAAGATGGCCTTTTATATGTATGTGTATATAAATAATACCAGCTGCAGATAAGAAACTATTTGGTGATGTCAGAAAACTAATGACATAAGGCTACAGATAAGTGGAATAGTGTTATGGAGTTGATCGTGTGTGGGAAAAACAGGAGGGGAATTCTGCTGCTGGGAGAAGATTGGTCACTATAGGGAAAAAGATGCAGAGGGTGCAGTTTCCAGAACAGGGCAGAAACAAGACTGGGGAGGGAGGAGATGAATGGCAGGGGCACAACGGTTGGGAGCGATGCCGAAAGTTCTCCAGGCAATGGGCAAAGGTTGAGCTGCCAAGGAGATTACTGCCATGAGCTGCTCCTGGGAGGTCCTGTGAGCAGGGGCTGCAACAGAAGTCAGGGGATATATGACTTTGTGATGTGTGGAAGGGAAACTGCCCATAGATGGGAAAAGGATTGGACATATGACTGGAAAGAAGGCATTTCATCTGGATCTGTGCCACCAAAGTACACGTCAGGCACTTGTGGAGCCAGGAACCAGGCTGTCTCCTTCCAGCTCCATCATCCTCAGCAAACCTGCTGGAGGTTCATTTCCTGGCCCCAGCACAGAAGGGCCTGCTCCTCACTTGGTTGGTTCTGTCTGTGTCCCAGGGACGGCTCCTGGAGGTCACAGCTGGCTGCTGCAGCAGCAAGACCAGGGCATGTGCCAGCCCCCTCCTGTCCACCTGAAACATTCTGGCCTGAGTGGAGTGGAGCTCTCACAGCAGGGCTGACCTGAGAGGCCCCCAGTTTGGCAGGGTGAGAGGCTGGATGTGCCTTTGCAGGGAGCTGCTGTCCTTCTGCAGGATGCTGGCATGCCCACACCTCTGCAGCATCTTCTTGGATCCTGCCAAGTCACAGTCCAGGAGTCTCCCTTGCTGACTACATGGCAAGGAGAGGTTTTGCTATTCATAGCTTAGTTTGGGTTGTTTCTTAAATTCTTTTTCCTCCATTCTGCTTTTGGTGGCTCTATCTGAAGGCAATGTGTGCAGTTATTTTGGTCAGAATTAGGCAAACCCTTTCAGCAGCAGAGGAAAGGGGGAAAAACATTAAAGAGAAAGCACTGATGACCTCAGCAGAGAGTGCCATAATACCAAATTCAGCATATAAAATAGAGGGAGGGGACAGAAACCTCTTTCCCTTCGGGGGGTGTTGAACATGGTGCCCTGGAAATGCTCAGACAACAGAGACCATTAAAGCACCCTCTTGGCATGGAGCTGTTCATGCCAGCTGTTTTGCCTCACGGTGGACAGTGTTGTATCTTCCATGAGGATCTATATCCAGTGGCTCCTTGCCACCAGCCTGCACCTGATGCAGTGGAGACATGGGTCTGCATGTTCCTCGAGGGATGTGCCTTTCCCCATGGCTGAGGCTGGGAGCAGCCTGAATCCTCACCAAAAAGGATGATACAGTTTCCATACTGCCACAAAGTTACACTAATTCAGTGGCAGCATGTCCGATGTCTCTCAGCCAGTGCTAGCCAGAAAGGAAACAATTTTACACATCAGCAATTTTTTATGATTAATAATATTATCCTGCCTTAATTGAAAAATGGGCTGGTGCCCTTAAGAAAAAATTAAACTGCAGGAATTAGTATCTAACCTCTTTATGATGAATGTGTATTTTTACACACTGCATATTACTGGCAGTGCTTTCAGAAAGAATCGTGCCGTGTATTGTAATAAAAAATTGTCCTGTATTGTTTGTAGTTGTGTGGCACCATTCTGTCTGGCTGACTTGGCTTTAAGAGCCTGAACGCTTGGGAAGAAGCAGTGTGAGGATGCTGCAATCCTTTTAAAGGGAATTTATGTACAAACAGGAGGATGATGTGTAGGCTCCAAGCTCTGCTATCAGTTGTTATTGCTGAGAGATATTCACAGGGAGTCGATGCCAGACGGAGCATTAGCCATTGCTGGCCTCAGTGCCTTCGTGGGAAGTCGGTCATAAAGTCGGTGAGGGCTCCTGTTTGTGGGATTTTTAAACAGCAGTGAATCATTTTACGTAATAAAGCAGTTGTCGTTGGGTGAGTTTGTGTAAGGGTCTTTGTGAACCGCTTCTACCAAAACAAAGCTTCAGAAGGAGAGAGAGAGGCGATGCTGGAGGACAGGGAGATTTGTTATGCCAAGGAGAGAGCTGGCAGCTCGACTGTGCTGAGGTTTGCCAGGCACCCAGTGGGAGCAGGGAGCTGTTGCTGCGTCTGCCCGTGCCTGCGAGCGCGGGTGGTCCTGGAGACAGGGCGAGCCACGGCGTCAAGGCACCGTGCGCCTTCCGTGTGTCCCAGGACTTCGTCTCGTGTGGGGCAGCCCGAAGAATCCAGGATTAAAGAAGATGAGAAGGTCTAGGTCTCTCAGGTGGACAGCTGGGGACAGAACAAAGTCAGTAAAACTGCTTTCAGCTGTACTGCTGCCCTGGCACCATCCACGTCTCCTGCAGGTTTCTTGGAGGACCATCACTTCAGCAGCAGACTCACACATAATGTGTCATGTTACAAATGCCTTCCTTGTTCCCTGAACATAAAGCACTTAAATCAGCTCTCATCAATTTAAATATTGCTTACCCAAACCTTTGAATGTTGTGCATCAAATCTCCCTGGAAACACACAGTGAAAAATAGATGTCTGTGGTGGGATCACTGGTGCTTTCCAGTGTTCCTGGGCAGAAGGGTGTAAGGAGCCTTCTCCTCTTCTCCATCCTGGAATAGTGGGAGGATCTTCATGGAGAAATATGTACTTGGGTGGTGCCACCTTTCCTGGAGGGAAACCTACCCACAGTTCGGGGCTGTGAGGGAGGAGGAGGGTCTGGGCAAGGAGCCAGGAATATATGTGAATAGGGGGTCACACTGGCTTTGCAGGGATGTGGGAGCAGCCTGGGCAAGGCTGTCCTTCCCTGTTCCTTCTTGGCCTCAGCCCTTTGGACTGTGCCTGCCATGGGGACCCCAGCATCCTCCCAACCCAGCTGAGGGGCAGTGGTGGGTGGGCTGGGGCAGGCGATGCTTCCCTGGCGCCGTGCTGCTTCCCTGATCTGCTGTCACTGCCTGCATAGGCTGGTCCTGGAGCATCCTCACACCCATTTCTGGCATCTCTAAATTTGTAGCCAAGGTCTTCTTCCTTACCTTTTACTTTGAATTTCAGTCAGTCCCTATTAAAGCAGACAATAAGGAAGTCTGTATTAAAATGCTTCCTTCCATCCCTCTGTCCTCCCCTCCTCCCAGCCCCATCCTCCTTGTCCCTGGAGGAAACACTCGTCTCTGCCAAGATCCTGCCTTGCAAAAGTAAACAATATGAAATTACAATAAAATGTTTTGATTTGCTGGGCCTGACATTCAGAAGCTGCACAACAGAGACTTACAAAAAAGGATTTTCTATAGATAGCCAGTGTGAGAAAAAAATAAATCTCTCATATTGGGCGTTATTTAGATCCAAGCATCAGGGCAGCATGAATGAGGAACAGAGGATTTTGTCGCCGAACCTGAAGGTTCTTAGGAGGTTTATGCTGCAGCATCTGTCAGCAGCTTTCTGCCTGGCATCTGTGGGTGCCTGGCCTATTGCACAGTAATGTCAATATTTGGGACTCTTGTCTCTGTGTGTGTATATGTACTGTTGTTGCTTGATGCTTTAAGACTGGGCGGTGTACTGAAAGCCCTCAGAAGGAAATAGATGAGCTGAAACTTGTTTCCTTCAGGGCTTTTCCACATTACTCAGGAGAAGACAAACAGAAATGGAGGTGTAATCCCTGGGAGATGAGCTTCCCTGGGCACTTGTCAGTTTAGCAGGCTGGGTAATCCACGCTGTCATCAAGATTTGCGGATTAGCTGTAGTGAAGCTAGTTGGCTTTGACATTTCATTAGGGAAGTTTTCCATAGTTTTTCATCCTCAGTCTTGGGGCTGTGAAATATGGCTGATGTAGCTTTGTTATGCTTACACCTTCTAACATCTATGCAAGTTGATGCTGGGTCTGCAAACATCTTATCTGCTGAGGATTTTTTAAATCATTGCTTGTTTATGAAAGGCTAACTGGGTCAAAGGCTAATTTTGGGAAGAATCTGCTTTTCCCAGTGCTAACCCATAAATTTTCATCTGGATGTTGTAAGTTACCTAACTGTTATCTCCTGAAACAGGGATAAAAGCAAACACCATTTATCCTATAATCTGCAAATATTTTGAAAAGTGAACTGGAATATCAATAAAAGGGCTTATCATCAAGGTCTTGTGAGAACTCTTAAGGACTTTATTTAGAAAGCAAAATGTTAAATTTAGAGAAGAGAACTGTGCAGATGAGGAGGGAATATGTACGAGTGACAGCATTGTAAATTGTCTCAAGGGTTCAAGGGACCGGGGAAGGACACTGTGTCCTGAAGTCACTCCTTCTCAGAGATGTCTGTGCTGATAAGTGCCAGTTGTTGTTCCTTGTGACAGTGATCAAGGGGGACAAGGCGAAGGATCACCCTGTGGGCTCCTGCAATGGTGTGCAGAATGGGGATGTGGCCTGGTTTATTTATGAGGGCTGGACGTGCCCTCACTCTTCCAGTTGCTGCAGAGGACAGATCTGTGTCCTTGGAGCTTCAGTTGTCATCCCTGTTATCCTCTCCCTCTGGAGTGCCTTTTGAGATGCCTCCTCTGAAGGGTTGCTGTCCTGAGGGCCGGGGGTGTGAGCTGGGCGAGCCATGAACTGTGTGAGCCGTGGGCTGTGGGGGCTGTGGGAGCTGTGGGCTCCATGGCCATAGGCTGTGTGAGCCATGAGCCATGGGCAGTGTGATCCATGGGCTGTGTGAGCCATGGGCAGTGTGATCCATGGGCTGTGTGAGCCATGGGCACTGTGAGCCATAAGCAGTGTGAGCCATGAGATGTGTGAGCTGTGTGAGCCATGGGCAGTGTGAGCTGTGGGCTGTGTGAGCTGTGGGCACTGTGAGCCATGAGCTGTGTGAGCCATGGGCAGTGTGAGCTGTGTGAGCTGTGTGAGCCATGGGCAGTGTGAGCCATGGGCAGTGTGAGCCATGGGCTGTGTGAGCCATGAGCTGTGTGAGCCATGAGCTGTGTGAGCCATGGGCTGTGTGAGTCGTGAGCCACAGGATGTGTGAGTTGTGAGCCATGGGCTGTGTGAGCTATGAGCTGTGTGAGCCATGGGCACTGTGAGCCATGAGCTGTGTGAGCTGTGGGCACTGTGAGCCATGGGCTGTGTGAGCTATGGGCTGTGTGAGCCATGGGCTATGTGAGCCATGGGCTGTGTGAGCTGTGGGCACTGTGAGCCATGGGCAGTGTGAGCTGTGTGAGCCATGGGCAGTGTGAGCCATGGTCTGTGTGAGCCATGGGCTGTGTGAGCTATGAGCTGTGTGAGCTATGGGCACTGTGAGCCATGGGCACTGTGAGCCATAAGCAGTGTGAGCCATGAGATGTGTGAGCTGTGTGAGCCATGGGCAGTGCAGAATGTGCTGCAGAGGCACCGCTCTGGGACAGCCACGAGGGATGTATGGCACAAGGCAGTCAAGGCAGGGATCAGTGGGGACACTGAGCTCCACTTTGTAGAGGGGCATCCTTGTCCCTCTCTGGCCACATGGCTTCCTCACTTTGCCTCTCTCACCTCCACTGGTGCTGTCTCACCTCCTTTGCTCCCCTCTCAGCCTCCTGTCACACAGATATTGTCAACAATAGCGTGAGGGCTCTGGCACCTGAAGTCTGCCTTAACACACTGCTTCGTACTTCTGTTGCAAAACCATGAGTGAAAGGCAAAGTTTAGTTAAAAATTATTTGCCATGCTCTATTCCAGCTGAAAAATACAGAGTTAACATAAGTGTTGGACTGTGTATCTTAGGGCTTCAGTGATTTATCCATCAATTATGTCATTGTAAATTGAGGATGAAGTTCGTAAATCTGGGATAACAAATGATTCAACTGAACCTCTCCTGAGTACTTCTGTTTGAATTATTTTCCGTGGGAGAAAAGGGTAGAACCAGTAAAAACATCCTGGACTGGGCACCTTGCAGCTGCATAGGTTGGTTTGGGATAAATCAGCAGTTCTTGTGGCATGTATTCCTGTGATCTGAAAAATGGAGAAATGTTAAAAATATAAGTTTGTGTGTGTGTAAGTGCCCATGTGGACATACAGACACATGCTGTTCCTGTAAGAGGTAAATATCAATTCTGATTATCTTAATATTGATGTAGCAATTTAGAAATAACTTTCCAAGAGAAGATGTCTGTGGTGTTATATTTACCAGCATAATGAAATCAGACAACTTCTCAATCCATAAATCACAGTACAGTATTTGCCATTACAATTTCTATACTTGTACTGAGCAAGCAACACTCTCCAAGGAATTTTATTAAATCAAAATAATGAAATTGAAAATCTGTATTGACTCTTCTTTGGCTCTTTCATGTTCTTTTGTGCTTTGACTTGGGAATATATTTTGTTCCTTTTTCAGACTCTATTTCCAGAGTTACTTTATTTCTCAGGTTGAAGGCTGTCTGTCAGATCTTACAACCTTGTGTCGTAAATCTCAGGGTGCTCTTTGTGGTGTTTACTGGGTGCAGCATAACACACATTTTCTAATAATCTTCACTATTGTGCTGATCTGAGAATTTGAAGCACAAAGTGGGTTCAGGCAGACCACAGGAATTTGTGGCTTCAAGGCAATGATAAGAAATTTCTTAATAGCTTAGTAAGAGACAACATAAATTTAAAGTTGATTTTTGGTGGTCACAAGAAATGCTATTGCTTAGGAATGGCTTCAGTGTAATATTCTGTCCTTCTGGAAGGCAAACTGCAGGGGGATTTGTGATGGCATTGACTGCAGGCAGAAAGTAGAATATTTTTCTTCAAGAGCTTTAAACTCTCAATGTTCTTTATGTTCTCAATATATTTTCATTCCACACAAATGCAGCTCCTGCAGTTTTAGCTGAGAACAGAACAGAACAGAACAGTTTTGCAGGTCACACTGTGGAGATGCCCTGGGACTCCACTGCTTGCCAGTCACTTCATTTCAACATTCAGTCCAAATCAGACCTTCACAGCTGGACCATGGAGAGCCCGTGGAGGTCTGTAAAAGAGCATGGTCTGCCCAAGCACACCTGTTTACATGACCTGGCTTTCTGTGGTATGATCAAGACAAGCCTATTCTTCTTTCAGAGTTATAAAAATAGATCACTTCCTCCTTTGTGGTCAGAAGAATTTTTCATCCATCTTTGGCAACTGTTTTTGAAACACAGTAGACATCCCTCAAGGAGTCTAATTTCTGCAAGCTAAGGGCACTGCACAGCAGCTCTTTATTTGTCCCTGCTTTCTGTATCTTCCCTAACAAATTCAGTTTTCCACCACCTCTATTTCTGGTATTCTCTGCAGCTTCATTCATCTTTTCCCTTGGGTCAGCAGCTCCAGGTTTTCTTCTTCATCCAGCTCTTCATCTTCTCTACATATTTTTGTTTGGGGAGGCAGGAGGAGGGTTGTTTGTTTGGGTTTTCTGTTTGGTTGGTTTTTTAATGACCAGAACTCTGTGTCTTGTACTCTGCACCATCTCCACTTTTCACAGCAGCACCGTGTGCATGCCCAGAATTGGATTCCCCAAACTCTCTGCTGGTGCCACATTTTCATGTGCTACTATTTCCTTCCATTGCAGCCAGTCCTAAGAATAAATCATGAAGCATGTCAGCATAGTGGCCTTTCCTGGGAGGATGTGTGAAGTTTGAGATGAGTGGTGGTGTTCTGCTAGAAGGCGTTTGGTGACTGCTATCAAGTGGTCCTTTGATCTAGAGACAACTCAGAGGTCCCCACAGTTCTGTGATACAGATGTCAGAACTCTGCATCCTTCCCTTTCTTTTTGCTCCTTGCTTCAGGTTTTTGGGGCATGCTCTGGTCTCCACAGGATTGGTGTCTGACCTGCTTGCAGAGGTATCTGCTTCTCTGGGGTTGATCCAGTACAGCTCTCTGAATCCCACTGAGCTGAATGCAGGGCTTCACAACCTCCGGGATCTGATGTTAGGGCCAAATGTGTTTTTCCATAAGGACCAGCATCAGACTTCCAAGGCACTTGTAGAGAAAGTGGTTATTCCTACTTGCACAAACCCAAAGACAACATTTAATTACACTTCTTACACTTACAGCCCTATTCTTAAGGAAAGGGTTTCCAGTGATCTGAGATCATCTGAAGAATGGTGTGGCACCTTATCTGGTAAATAGGCTGAAAAACACATTCAGGTGCTAGTGCTCATTCATCAGCACAATGATTGTCTCTGGGTTAATAATAGCTCCCTTTTTTCTTCATTTATCCCCCAAATTTACTCTCTAGTGGAAATCATGCCTGTCACATGTTTAAAACAGATTTTCTTCACTGTGTGTATGGAGGAAGGTAAAGGAAGTGATAAATCTCTAAAAAACAGTATGATAAAATAAATCCTCTCTTACTAGGGGGATAGATATTGAGCTTTTTACTCCTTTTGACCCTTGATCTGTAGCTGGCCCTGCTGACTGGGAGATAACTTCTGCTGCAGCAGGACTTGTAGTGGAGAAACTGCCCTCTTGCAGTCACATGGGAACCCCAAAACCTGAAGCTGTAGATCACCATATCCAGTGAATAGCTGTGTATTGTCTGTCAACAAGAAATAGAGTAAAGGAACTGGGAAAAAAAAAAAAAAACCAAACAAAAAGCAACCTCCAAAAAACTGGTTAAAATTGGCCCTGTTTGAAAAAAAACTAAGTAAAGACTTTGGGGTCTTGAGAACTTGTTTCTTTCCTTTTCTTGCCTTCAATAATCTGAAAAAAATGCATCACGCTTCCTACCTGCTTGTGACACAAGAAATATTTTATACTTAGTTATTTCCCTCTCTTAGCATCCGATCGATACCAGGATCAAACTGCCGACTGCAAGCTCGTTCTGTTCCTCCCCATGCTGCTGCTGTTTGGGTGTGGGCAGTAATTACCTGGATCAGAGTGATGCAGCTGCTGTAACCTCATGTTTCTGTCACACCAGTACCCTACTGATGGGTGGGCAGTTGTCTGGCTTTCTGTCGTGGAGGCCATGGGGCAGGCTGGGGCAGGTGCTGAACCTCTCCTCCCTCTCTGGTGCAGTGCCAGGCATCCTCTGGCTGCGGTTCAGCCCCAGCAGGGTTGGTTATCTCCCAGCCTGCCCTCCGCCCTTGGCCAGAAGAACGGGAAAAGAGGAGGAAGGCCTTTGTTTCTGTGGGATGAACCACTCCAGCAGCAGCCACAGGACACAGCGGAGCGGATGCTTTCTGCTTGCAGTCCTCCCTGTTCCGTGGCAGACAGGCTTCAGCTAAAACAAACCAGTGTTCCATGGACCTTTGAAGTGCCCTTGTCTTCTGAGTCACTTCCCTGCCACCGACGGGCAGTGTGATACTGAGGGATGTTGGCTTGCATCGCACAGATGCGCTCAGCCATTCAGGCCATTCGGCCTCCCACATCATTCCCACGTGAGTGGCAGCTTTGCCTTGCCTGACCGACATCTTCCTCAGGGTATTTTCCAAGACAGTGGAAAGCTAGGACCATTGGAAATGCACAGAGCCTGGTGCCACTTCTGGCCTCTGAATGACCCTCCCTGCTGTCTCTCTTTGCAGATTATTTTCTTAGTAGAGGGACCTGGCAGCAATGCCATCAAAACAGGTCATCTTTGTCCCATCTTCTGTGACAGCCACTGTGCAGGAGGAGGTGTGGCCTCTGAGGGAGGGCTGGCACTCACACCAGCAGCGCTCCGAGTGCGCCACACGGACCGCCTCAATCGGGAATCATCCTCTCATTCTTGGCTTTACATGACACAATTAAAGAAAATCCTAATGTTGTAATGCTCTGGGTTATCTTTTCTCCACTTGAAATTGCCAATGAAATAATTTGTGATGAGTCCAAAAACCCCCAAAAGCCTAAGTGCCTTTTGAATGAAATTGCCTATAGTCTATTTTCTTCTTGAATCAGTCCAAAGACTTTAATTTGATAATGTTGAGATCTTTACCCTCCAAACAATATAATTCTTTTAGTTTTAATTAAAGAATTCTTTCCTTTGCACTAGACTGATTTTAAACTGGCTTCACTAAATCTTCTTATGCTGTAAGTAGCAGTGACCCAGATAAACACATTTAAAAATGCAACTACTGAAACTACAGTATACTGCCTTTGTAAGACACAGCAAGAGAAAGACTAAAATAGTTCTATACATTTACAAGGGTAAAAAGTAGCATTATATCTTTCAAAGCAGATTCATAGGCAAATTTAATTTTTTCACATTACATGTACAAATCTCTGTGAAATAAGCGTTGCTTAGTTTGGAGTCAGAAACTTAAAAGTCACAAAGCAACCTATGAAAAAAAATTGTTTTTTCCTTTTGTGGATGATTTTTTGCATCATAACAAGGCCTTTTGAAAAAAGAAGAGATAACTGTGTGTTTAAGAATGTATCATAATGCAGCCACACAGTCAGAACCATATAGGAAACGAGGATAAGGTTGCCTTTCTGTTTTCCTCAGTGCCTGAGTCTGCAGCTTCAGTGGCTTTTTGGTGTAAAGTCTGGGCTCTGGTTCCAGCCAAACCCTGCTGGTGCCCACCAGCCACGTAAAGCCAAGGTCTGGAGAAGATGGCAGTTCTTCACTGGCTGTATCAAGGATGCAGATGTTGCCAGAGGGCTTTGTTTAAAGTTGCATGGGTAAGCCCTTTCTAGGGTCTCAAGCATTGGTTGATGAAATAAGAGGATGCTGCCCACTGTTCCATATATACATTTTGTGTGTCAGTGTGACAAATGCTGTCCAGGATGCTCCGGTACCAACTTCACGCTGCTGTTGGAATGTGCTCCAGCTACTTTGTTCAGTTCACTGCTGCTCCAGGAGCAAATGTGACCAGAACCCCTCCTGGGAACTGCTGCCCATGAGCAGCATGGCAGGAGCTGATGGAACTCTGGAGTGTTCAGACTCAGCTCTGATGGGTGGCCTGTGGCTGCTGGACAGGGAGAGCCGGGCGCGGGTGGGGCAGCCTGTGGGGTGTCCCTCGCACCCCATAACTTGGTGAAATGCAGACCTCTCCACCACTTTTGGTTTTGTGGGGGATTTTTAGCCATTGGCGTCGGCTGTGTTTACACAAAGAAGAAATATACGCTATCGGGAACAATTGGATAATAAACAACCTTTAATTAGCGTTGAAGACGCACAGAGACCTAATCCCTCAGTGCCTGTTTAGACAGCTAAACCCAAACATGTGCTGGCAGCTGGGTCCTGGAGAAACCTTCACCCAGAGCAGGGGCTGAATCACCCTTAATCACTGTAAGAACTGGCCAGGGTTTACTGGGCATTAATTGTACTGGGTGTTTTGGGATCTTCAAAGACCAACACCCCCCACTTTAATTTATTCTTGGTAGCAATATGATCTCCTGCTTATTCTGGTTAGCATTGAGCTGTAAAATTGCTAATGGCAGACAAAAAGTCAATGGATTTTATTGATTCTTCATGCTTTTGCAGCATTCTGAGGGAGCCTTACCACTGGACATAGAGGACGCCTGGGGGTGGCAGGATGAGTGTGCACTGGGACACATTCACCATGGTTGTATTCCATGTGAAGCTGTGAGTGCTGGCACTGACCTCACCAGTGAGGTCCATCCAAGGGCTGCCATCTCTCAAGATCACTGGAGTTGACCTGCACCAAGGGTTTTTTGGGAAATGCTCCCTGTGAAGGTGGCACTTTCAGTTGCATCAGCCAGCCGTGGAAATGCAAGTTGGTTGTTGGAGCCTGACCTGTCCTCCCCATGGGGAAAATTGTGGATGCTGAGTTCAGGGCAGCTCTGGTGCCTTCTTGTTGTGGAGCATATCTTGACAGAGTTTGTGGTTGCTATACTTGCCTTAGTGGCCACCTTCCCCAGTGCAGCCATGGGCAGCAGCTGTCTGCATGGCTTCTTGAGCTATGGACCATGACACCTTTTCAGGGAGGATTCAGCTGAGGTCATACAGGGTTTGTGCTCACCAGGGGACAGCTGTCCTCTCTGTTTGGTTTGTGCTGCCCAGATGTTTACCCAGCTCGACCGACAGTTTGGCACATGAGCATGGCCACTGACAGGCAGTAAAACCAGCAGTTTTCTTGGTTGCTGCCGTAGCTCTCAGGCTTCTTTTGCAAGCTCTGTAGTGGTGCAGCTTGTTCCTGCTGCAGAGCTCATATTGCAGACGCCTCTGGTTTCCCTCAGCCACCATCCTGGGCAAAGACAGGCCAGCAGCAGCCCCTGGGAGCCCAGTGGCCTGGCACACACTGCTTCGGTACCTCACAGACCTCACCCATCCCTGCATGTGACAGGACAGCCCAGCTGGAGCCACAGACTTTCTTGGGGCAGTGTGGGACAAAACCACATTTTCCATGTAGAGGACCTGAAAGTCCAGGTGCAGAGACCAGATGCTGACTGTCCCACTGGAAGGGAATGAGGCACAGCTTTTGCAGGTGGCATCTGCCCACTGCCTTTGCCAACAGCAAGCTCTTCAATGAACATAGTTGTTTTCTTTAACACCCCACCAAGAAAATACTGAATATTTTGTACTTCTTGGGTGCTCTTGCTGTTCTTATCTGCAAGGAAGGGTGTCATTTTCATAGCCAAGCTTGCTACCAGCAAGCATTTGCCTGAGGCAAGAGGAGCATGTGCCATTTCTCACAACTTACACAGGCTATAGGCAGTTTTTGTTCCCTGAAGTTGCTATATAATGAAGACTACTGCCTCCTTGTTTGCCAATCTGCCAGGCTGTGTTGTGCTTCTGTCAGGTACTTGGAGCTGCAGGAGTTGCAGTAGTTCAAGCCCTCAGTGTCCATCCCTGTTCCCTTGGCCATACCCAGAGCACCCACGCGGAGACAGGGAGAGGGGGTCAGTCACCCTGGGGACGAGTTGTTTAAGAGATGCAGATGGGGATAAGGAGGGTTGGACAGGCATGGGTGGCACCCCAAGATTCTCCCCATTTCCAGGGGTATGTCTGGTGGTGGCCCTATCCTAGTGGGAATAGGCATTGGTGTTGGTACCATCTCATTGTAAAGCCAGGCTGAGGAAGAAGACCACACACATCACCTGTGGCATTTGGAGTGGGGTCAGTGGGAAAAACTGGTGCCTCAGGACCATTTGAGAGGACTCAAAATGGTTAAGCCACTGGGAGTAGCAATGCTGTGGTATTCCCACTCTATACAGTACAAAAAAATGCTTAGCTCCAGCTGCATGAAAAATGTATCAGGAAAATATATCACTGCCTGAAACAGAATATACAAAAAACAGGAGAGACAAAAGTGCCCTCAGACCCCCTTGCTCAGAGCTGCCTCTCAAAAGGGTTTCTATGGGGCTGACCTTCCCCCCAGCCTGCTCTTACACTGTGGCTGTATTTGCATTAGTGCAGGAGACAAGGGGAAGCAGCCTCAGGTCCTGTCCTCCTGTTATTACAAGGATAAGCTAGGACATGGTACAGCCATGGAGGTTTTTATTTGTGGGTTATTTGTTCGGCTTTCCTAAAGGGAGAGCCTGTGAGAAGTATGTTCTTCCCTAATAGAGCATCACCTTACATTTTCATGGCAGACAGTCTGCTCTGTCCACTGAGGTGGCCTGGAGAATCAATAAGATTGACAGCAAAAAAATTTACTTCAGAACTGCACGAGTCTGCTGGCAGGTTTGTTTGGGGCTTTTTCACTGTTAGTTTTATTCTTCCTTATTTTTTATTTCCTTTTATTTGGTGGTGGTGGTAAAGAAATGAAGCTACACCGTCAGCTTTTTTCCTCCAATGTCTACAATCCATGTATCAAAATTCAGTTCTTTGAAGAACTGACTGTGAGGAATTAATGCCAGGCTGCAGCCCTGTGTGCCCTTACATGCAGGAGTGCAGGACTTACACCCAGAGCTTCATTGCCAGGGAGCTGAGCCACAGTCATGCTGTGGACTGCACTGCTAGACTGCTTCCTGAGGCTGAGCTGAACAGCCAAATATGAAATCTCCCAGTCAGATTTATTGGAGTGGGCTGGTGACGTTCCCCAGAGGACTTAGGATCTATGGTGATGGATGATGCCGCTCCATTAACGTAGTAGTCTCATCTGGGAAAGATGTAATTGTCGTTCTGCATCCTGCAGTTTCCCTAAGTTTTTCTGAACGTGTAATAGCACACATTGCAGTGGAAATTACTGGTGAAAAATGCTGCAGTAAATATGTCAGGGGCTCTATTTCCTACGGCAGTGTGCTTCTCTTCTGGAACCATGCAGCCATCATTAAGATAGGGGAGGTGATAATAACAAAATTTGGTATAGTGCACTCATCATGATATATGTTCACTCCAAAGGTTTGATGGAGAAGTATGGGCAGGACTGACCTTGTTTCCTCCTGCAATAAGCATCTGCAAAATATGTTCATGTTGGCTTGTTCATAGAATCAGGAAAATGCTATTTACTTTTACCTGCAACAGCAGCACTGTTTTTACAGGGCTGGTTGCCCTGCCTGCATTTCCTGAAATACAGCCTTTTTCTTCTGAGTAGTCTGACTCTGGACCCCTGATGACAAAGAGCATTATTACTTTTTTGTGCAGTCTTGGCATAGTTTAGAATAGTCTCACATCCATGTGTTGGAAGCAGTGTGTCAGTCAGAGCTTGGATACCAAAGCAGCTGGAGAAGACTACTTTGGACTGGCTAGAAGATCTTGGTTCATAGAGCATCAAGTCAGTAAAATTCAGACATAACATCCACACTTAGGCTGACTAGAAATGCTCCAGCAGCAGAGAAACATAATGAACAGGGAAGAGAAGGTACACTGGAGGAATGCACCCCCAAGGAGTAGCCAGCAGCTATTCTAAAAGGGAAGGCAGCCTTGTGCCACCTCCGTGAGGGTGTGTGTGGATGTGTGCCCGTTCATCCTCATGAGTGATTGCAGTGGTAACTGCAATCCAAGTTGAGGTCTGTGCTTTGTGCAAATCATGGACCAAAATGACTGCTGCCCATGAGACTTCATAGTCAAGTGGATCAGGCAACAGGAACAACAGAAGTGCTTGCTTGCATGCATGTGCATGTGGGACATGTGTAGGCATTACAGGTAATGCAATTTATTGCAATCTGTAATTGCAGAGAGACCTCAATAAATAGAGAGATGGGAAATCACCAACCATATGAAGTTTAACAATGGCAAGTGCCAGATTCTGCACCTGGAACAGGTGGAATGGCTCTGTGCACAGACTGGAGAATGAGAGGCTGGAGAGCAGCACCATGGAAAGGGACCTGAGGGTCCTGGTCGATGCCAAGTGGAACATGAGTCAGCAGTGCCCTGGCAGCCAGGTCAGCCGTGTCCTGGGGGACATCAGGCACACCATCAGCAGCCAGGCCAAGGAGGGGATTGTCCTACTCTGCTCTGCACTGGGGTGGCCTCATCTCGAGTGCTTGGGGCAGTTTTGCGTGCTACAATACAAAAAATACATGAAACTGCTAGAGAGTGTCCAAAAAAGGGCCATGAGGATGGCAAAGGGTCCAGAGGGGAAGCCATATGAGGAGCTGAGCTCACTTGGTTTGTTCAGCCTGGAAGAGACTGAGAGGAGACCTCATTGAGATCTTCAACATCCTCATGAGGGGAAGTGGAGGGGCAGGCACTGATCTCTTCACTCTCGTGACCAGTGACAGGACCCAAGGGAAAAGCATGAAACTGAGTCGAGGGGAGTTAGGCTGGATGTCAGGGAAAGATTCTTCACCCAGAGGGTGGCTGGGCACTGGAACAGCTCCCCAGGGAAGTGGTTACAGCACCAACCCAGACAGAGTTCAAGAAGTATCTGGGCAACACTCTCAGGCACATGGTGTGGCTCTTAGGGTGTTCTGTGCAGGGCCAGGAGCTGGACTCGATGATCCTAATGGGTCCTTTTGAGCTCAGTGTATTTTATGATTCTGTGATAAGTGTATTTTATGATTCTGTGATAAACTGGACTGGTTGACTGCACAGTGGTAACCTCAGTGGCACTGAGATGCAACATAACATATTTTCAGTGTTTTCTGTTATTTGCATACTACTTGTGGTCAGATCCACCTGTCAGAGGCATATTTCACAGTTCAGTCTAGGGACTTCTAGGAGGCAAAAATTGGTCATTGTTGAGAAGTTGTGAGGTTTTCTTGTTACATCCATCAGCACCATCGTGCTGCAGCTCATGCTGGTGTTATTTTGAATTCAGTCAGAATTCATCTGACATCTCGTGCATCGCGGCATGGTGGAGAGAAGAGGTCAATTCTCTTCCCCTCAAAGTCAAACCAGGAAACACCTGGTACAAATGCTGTGATGAAAGTGTATGTAAAACAATGTGAGATTCAAAGAAAAAATGGTGCATTTTTTATCACAGCACAGAAATCTTGTATTTTTCTGCCTCTTTTAAACTGAATTCTTGCAGTGGTTAAAAATTTTGCAAGGATGAAAAGAAGGAGCCTTTTTTTCTTGAAAGTCTTTTCCATGTACACATTATGAGATAGGGTGGTGCATGAGTGCTCGAAATCTGCTGTGTGCAGACTTTCTGATGAGGATTAGTGCCATTGTGTAGCTGATGAAATGTTGGGCTTGGTTTATAAAAGTGATGGGGAGGGAGAGAAGAAGAGTCAGTCTAATATCTGAAACTATGAGCGTAAACTTGATTTTGAAGTGGCAAGCTGATGGAGCATTTTGTTACTCATGCTAGTGGGTCACTCATGCTAGACAGTATTAAATAACCATATTTTGGACAGAGGGAGGGAAGATTCCTCTATCCTTTGGCTCCTCAGGCAGCACCCCTATACTCCTGCATCTTCGTATCTGCCTGTGCTCCCAAGTCCCTGTCCAACAAGAGAAGATAAGCTGAGTCTGTTGTTGATTACCAGCTCTTCATCCCTAGATCTTGTCATTTGGGACTATATCTGTGTCATAAGAGCCACCAGAGCTATGGGCAGCAGAAAGGATTATCCCTTTCAGCCCATGGTGGCAAGCTGGGTGGCACACAGGTGTGTGGTTAATCACCTGCACGTCCTTACCTGTGCTCTTAGGCAAGAGTCTTTGTACATCACCAGAAAGGATCTGTGAGCTGGAAGGTTCAGTTTGTCACTTGGGTTTGCTTTTCTACTCATTATTTATTTATTTAAGCCAGGCTATATAAGGATGATGAGAGGCTATGTGAAAATGTGGCTTTCAGTTGATTTAAGATGAGTTACAGAAGTGTTGGAATTTGCTATTCTAACCTCATGGCTTTATAATAAAGCTGAGGTTAGCCCTATTCCGGCCCTGTCTGCACCAAGAAAAAGTGGTTTTTAACTGGAGCTGGTGTGCTGTGAGGAGTGGATGGGGAAGGGTTTGCAGTGAGTCTGAAGGGCTGGGTCTCTTAGGGCACGTGGGGTATTAGTGGCAGCTCACAACATTTATTGGGTTCGAGCTGGTGAAGCTGGTTTACTGCTCGAGGGGGTAGTGTGCTGTGCTTCACTTCTGTAGCTACTTGGGAGACAGACAAAGGGGTCAAAACTATATTTGTATAACAGGGAAAAGTCAGCTGTTCTGCCTGCAAAAGTGGCATAACTGTTTAAGAACTGATTTTCAACTTCACCTCGCTAACCTCTTGGCTGAAACCTGGTAACTCACCCATGGTGAGGTCCCTGTGCCTCTTATCAGGAGCAAGACAGTCACATCAGCAAGAAGAGATGGGCAATGGCTGGCAGCCTTTGCCACATTGATGCTCATTTGATGCTGGAAAAGATCAAGTGAATGTGGTAAAAATAATCCGTGCCTGGCATCAGTGGAGAGAGTCAGGACAAAATAGGGAGCTGAGTGTCTCAGAGCAGTGAACAA
Source organism: Notiomystis cincta (assembly GCA_013398075.1). Lineage (NCBI taxonomy): Eukaryota > Metazoa > Chordata > Aves > Passeriformes > Notiomystidae > Notiomystis > Notiomystis cincta. Next base: position 41,463 of record VZRX01019762.1, read on the forward strand.
ACTTCCACTGGGGAACTAATGAAGCTTTGAAGTAATTTCATTGATATCAAACTTGGAAATGCTTTGTAAGAACTGAGATGCTTTATGGGCTGTTTAATAAAGCACTTGACTGGGAAAGGAACAAATATTTTATTAGGCTGACACTGAGTGCTTTTTGTTTCAGGTTTTGGGGGAGCAGGACTGGCAATTATGTTTAATTGGTATCCTTTTCCTCTTGTTATCATTGGTGTATTGATTGCTGGGAAAACAAAGTGCATGGGTTTTAAAATTTACTGTTAAGTAAGGGCTCTCTTGTTTGTTTTGTTTAGCTCTGTGTACTCAAACCAGCTCATTTTTCTTTGCTTTGCTGGCAAATATAATGTTTTGATTGAAAATGATACTAAATAATCAGTTAAATGGGATATTTAATGACAAGAAAAATTCTTTTAAATATTTTTTCCCATAGGAAAATCATGCCCACTTTTTGAGCCTAAGAATGAATCTGCATTCTTCCTATGATCCTACTACAAAAGTAAATACATGGGTGCACAGCATGCATAAAAGCTGTGGAGGTTAAGGTATAGTAAATCTCAGGAGCTCTGATGCAAGACAGATCCCTAGAGTAAGTTCAGTTTTTCCCTCATCTAGTTTTAATTTAGACATTCTTAGACTCACAGTCCACTGTCAGTTTGCTTTCCCTGTGGGAAGCTGACCTACTGTATGAGAAAAAAGGCTGGTAGATGAGAGTAGAGCAGTTGATACTGAGGAAGGCCTTTGTCACTGTATCCCGTAAGATCCTCACAGACACACAGCTGATGTGGGGGCTGGATGAGCAGCCAGGGGACTGGAAACTGGCAGAAGAGGCCCAACAGCACAAAGTGCAGCTGGGCTGGGTGACTGGGGGTGTACTCCAGAGGTCAGTACTGGGACCAGCCCTGCTCAGCCTCTTCGTTAATGATCTGGGTGATGGGCACAGTGTACCTGCACAAGTTTGCAGATAACACAAAACTGGCAGGAATGGCTGATACATCAGAGGGTTGTGCTGCCATCCAGAGGGACACCAACAGGCAGGAGAAATGGGCTTACAGGAGCCTGGTGATGTTTGACAAAAAGAAGTGCAAAGCCCTGCACCTGGGGAAAAGCATCAGTACCTGCCAAGGGCCACCCTCCTGGAAAGCAGCCAGCAAGAAAAGACCTGGGTGTTTTTTCAGCTCACTGCAAGCTAAGCAAGTTGATGCTGTTCAGGTGTTTTTGTACAATACCAAGGATAAAAAATAAACTACCCCTGTAAAGGTTTTATTTTCAGAAACTTGGTGAAAGGTTCCTCCAGGCATGACAGTTCAGAGACCCTAGGAACAGACATATGCTGCAGATATGAGAAATATTGAAGATTTGGGCATAGCAAGATCAATCTCAGTAATTTCAAGGTAGCCCTGTCTTTATGGTGCTGGCTTACATGTCATAGTGTATATGGTGTGAGAAGTGGTCCTTTTGGAAGCAGAGCCCATCAATTAAGTGTTACAACCAGTTAGTGAAATAGTTTGTGAATGGAGTAGAAGGAAAGGGAAGAGGCATCCAGGAGTACAGCAGCAAGTGCCATCTCCCTTATGCTTAGGGTATGTCACAGTTTCCAGTGCAAATGTAGGGGGTTTTGTGAGGCTTTCAGATTGGGTATAAAAATTCACTACAGGTTGAAATTTGTCAGACAAATGTTCTATTCCTTCCACAGCATTTATTGTTTTGTATATATTGCCCTTGGGAGTGAAGGCACTGGTTTCAGGCCCATGACAGGATTTTTTTTTTCAATTGCTCTGATTTGTTTTTAAATGAGAAAAAAGTGAGTTCTCTTCTCCTCAGAATGGATTGCTAACTACAAATTGTTGACAACAGCAATATAGTTAGCAAATATATGACTCTAACGTGCTCTTTGCAGACGATTAGCCTGTGCAATAGGCAGAGGCTGAGGTTTTTATGCAGCTGAACTATTTAAAAGACCAAAGTACGATCAGTTAGTCAGGCTGCTGCATCTGAGAATGATCATGCTGTGTGCTGAAGCAGTGTATACATATTGCCCATGTCCCATCTACAACATGCCATTTTGCACTGCTGTAATGATTTCCTTTCTCTCTCGTTTCCCCAGGGCTTAACAGCTTGGATGGGAGCCTTGACACAAACAGCTTTGCCTCTTGAAAGGATCCACAAATGCAGCAGTGGAAAATAAACCTGTTGCATGATTTGCATTGGAGCGTTACTTCCGTAGCATCTTTTGAAGTTGTCTGATGAGGTGCTTACTTTAACTGCTCCTTGGCAGCACTCAGCTCATCCTCACGGTGTAGCTTCCATACAGTAACAAGTACCATGAGGCAGTGATACGTGCATGGTGAACAGGAGATGTGTGGAGGGATGGGCAGCAAAGGCTGTGGGTGTAACTTCCATACTGGCAGTGATACCCTGGTGTAGTCCTCCCTTCTCTCTCTGGCTGCTGCCAGAGTGTATCCTGCCCATCTTTCCAATGCCTTTCTCTCCTCAATCAATTTTGAATGGCACCCCCTAAATCTTAATAGGGAGTTGTTGGGCGTTTGAGTCAAGGGACTGAGGTGGAAGAGGGCAGGGCTAAACCAGGATGCTTGCCTGGTGCCCTTAGAGGAGACAGAGAAGTACATGCCCAGTGATTCCCTTTTGTGATGACCAAGCAGGGGTCATTGAGCCCCCTTTTCAGAGGCAGTGGGACTGCTTTTGGGGTCCAGCTGTGAGCTGGCAAGAGGGTGAAGGCCAGCTTGCCTTAAGAAATATCCTGTGGGTCTCCTCTGCTCTGCCTGAACCATGAGGGGTTCACTCTCAGCCTGTCTGTAAGCAGAGGGGGAAAGGCCCCACTGGCCTCTGCAGCCAACTGACGTGTGTTGTGTATCAAAAACAGCACCACAAATGGTGCAACACAGGGGAAGGCAAGCTCACAAGTAGCTGTGAGTTGATTACTCCTTTGCCCTTTGGTGCTTGAGGATTATACTACTAAAAGCATACAAGGGGTAGCCAGGATTGTCAGTCCCAGGTGCCTGAATGAATAGGTGAATCCCTGGAAAATGTGAGAGGCAAACACTGCTGAAATCGTTTGTGGTTGCATGTATGGGAGAGCTCACTTGTGTGTTATTTGTGCAGCAATAATTCCGTGTATTTGGTATATGAAAGCTCACTTTATTCAAATACATTTTTTCTATTCTAGCAGCAAAACACCAGTAATAATATGGTAAAGCCTTTGTGTATGGCTGAAACTATAGAGATCAAAATTTGTAGCATGGAAGATGATTTGTAGTTGGTTGGATCAGTGACATCAAGCAGCGAGTTTTGGGAAAACACTGAAGTCCCTATCCAACCATAACTTTGTCCCCAAGCAGCTCCATTAAGTCAAGATTTTTAATTTTCTGTTTGTTACTCTGTTTATACTCAAGGGAAGCCCTATTTTTCCAGGAGATACTGAGCCAGTCATGCCACAAAAGGAGCATCTAATCCCTTCCCATAGTGTGCACAGTACAATTCAAGTGCTGTGTAGAAACGAGGTACAAGCCACGGTACAGACGAGCAGGCAGAGCTCAGGGAGAGCCCCACAGGAAGGCACACAGCAGCCCTGAGAAAAGTCTGTTGCACAGCCATCAGCAGGAGATAAAAAAAATAAGCTGGAGTTATCACTACCCTTTCAAGGCATTTGTGTATAGCTAAGATACCATTTCCTGTACAGTCACACACATCATTGCACAGTGCCATGAACTTCGCTCTTATCAGCACCCCGATGGGAAAGCTCGGGTTATTTACAGTAGGGCTTGTTTCAGTGTTTCAAGCTTCTTCTCAGTTAAAACAAACAGCAAATTAAATATAAAGTAGATAAGTAGGGAAAGTGAAATTGATTCTCCAGGACTGAGGTATGATAGGCAGAGGAAATTTAAGGCACTTCCTCTAGATTACATTACCTTCTTTTATGTATATTAGATACATGAAGCTTATTTTAAAAACTGAGTAACTGAATAATTTATGTGTAGTGAAGTAGCAATTTTAGAAAGACCCTCCAAAAAAACCCAAACCCCAGCACATGCTTCAGGTTGATTTTTATTACAGGAGAAGTATAGTATAGCTATCACTGATAATACCAATACTGAAAATTTACTTTTGTTTCAGTTACTTCCATGAGGATTTAGGGGTTTGTACTGTGTACACTATTTACATAGTATATAATAAGGGAGTCCAGGAACTACAAAACACTTTTGGACAACTTCAGTCTGTCTCTTGATCTCAGGTCTTGAAAGTTTCCTTATTTGAGGCTTGGGGATTTGGATCCTTTTCGCTCTGCCTGCTTACTGACCTGATTATACGTGTTTAGTCTAACACGTGTTTGGCAGCCCTGGGATTCCCTCCCAAATGAAACTGAAAATAGCTTTACAGGGATCAGGATCAAGTTGTGCTGGACTCCACTGTATCTGGCAGCTAGCTACTGTCAAGCTGCAGGCTGCAGGCAGGATCAGGAAATAATTTTAAGTATGTATATATTTTTTTTTTATATCTGTTATTTTTTTTCTGTAGCGATGACATGCTCAAGAAGCAGGTGAACTGCAAGTACAGAAAGGTACACTTCTACATAGGAAAGGTGAGGAGGGAAAAAACTCACCCCAAACCTATAAGCCTGGGTCAAGGGCTGCACCTCAACTTTCTGGTCTCCTTCCCCTCCACAGTGGGGCCCTCCTAGAGGTAGTGACCTGGCTCCCAACAACGTATATTTACAGATCCCAGGCACATATAGGATTCAGTGTGGAAAACAATATTTGACTGTGCTTTAAAAAAACCAGCCAAGCTTATAGGCTTTTCTCCATGGTGTCTGAGGGTGATAGATGAGCTCTTCTTCCCCTCATCTCGATATTTCCTCTGCCTCCAGCCCTCTCGCCTTTTAAAGCAGCAGTGGGGGGATTTTATTATGTTTTATACTTTCATCTTCAGCGGTGATCTGTCTCTTTCTCCATGTGTCCCTACAGCATGCTAATCCCTCAAGTCTCTTACACAGCATAATTTTCATCTTAATTTTTCTGTTTCTCAGTGTTTAATGGGTTTGCCAGGGGAACAGGGGGTCATTTCCTGTCCCCACCAGACCATTAATTCTCTATGAAAACACCGCAATCTCACACTTCTCAGGCAAACAGAAGCATTGGGAAGAGGCAGTGTCATGTGCAGAACACTCGGCTGTGCTGCAGCAGCTGGAGGAGCAAAGATGCTGGTGTGCACTGCAGAGACCAAGGGTTTAAAATGGTCATTTGAAAATCAGGCAGGGAGAGATTATGTAAGAGCAGTAGAAAATGGCTTTTTAATTCCTTAACAGAAATGACGATGTCTATTTTTTTTCAGTTTAATCTGCTGAGCCGTCTCCCCATAGTCTTTATTTTTAGAAACAGTTACTCTTCTTTTTTTCAAAATAACTCTGGCCCAGTGGTTTTCTTACTGATACTTGTCACTTTCTGAATAAGGAATTTGATTTTTGCTCCTGTTTTCAGTGCTTGGGCATCTCTGCCTTCTTGTAATCTGTCTCAGCCAAAGCTGGAAAAAAGGAAACAAATAGGAAGAAAAAACCTCCAACCCTATATTTGTGAATCTTTTCTGCAGAACATTTCATGAGATGGGTAAAATCCAGAATTATTCTCCCTAAGCCAGCAGCAGGATGGGAAAATAAATGACTCATGTGTTTACTTTTAAAAATCCTTTTTAAGAACCTAAATGGGCCTGATAAATTATTAGCATTTCACCCAACCAGCCTCTGCTATCGACTCCTGGCATTTCTGTAGGTAGTCCTGTACTCACCGTAGTATCTCACTGCCAAATCCAAGGATTTACAGGTCTCAGGAGACGATTTAGGAGATTTCCCACTTCCTTGCCTTGGACATTTTTTAGCCTCCCTTTGTGGGGTTTTGTTTTTTTCCCTTTTTCTTTGACCTCTTGGCAACTTTGTTGGTTTTACAAACATCTATGCCAGCAAATCATTTCTGTACGCACCAGAACCAAGGAGTTCTTTACATGCCTTACATGTCCCAAGGTGGGACCCTTCACCCAGACAATTTCAGTTTCAGAGTGGTGCTACCCTCCCTGTCATCTCCTGTCATCCCTGTCCCAGTGTGCCTGCAGGGCATGGGGAGGTGCCTTGCTCCCATGGGCCTGGGTAGCGGGGCAGTGGTGCTGGCACATCATTTGCTCACAGGGAGCAGGATTCAGCCGTGTGCTGTGGAAAATGTACATTTGGGGTGCGCCGGTGCTTTCCCATGGTAACGGAGTTGAAACTGGACAAGTTTCCATGGTGATTATTACTACGGCAGGATTCTCTGCACACTTCGGGAGAGGCATGGGCAGCGCTGGGCAAAGCAGCCAGGCATCAGCCAAAGTCTGCTGGCAGCAGCTCACAGGGCAGAAATTATTTATCCTTCTAAATAAATGGATGCGTAGTGCCATTAATTCACTGATTTTTTGGGGTTTTTTTTCCCCCTGGGGGAGGGAAGTGTTGATTTTTAAGGGAAACAGGCTGCAGATTTCACCACGATCATGGACAGAAACCATCCCTGCCCTTTTTTAAATTGCTATTTGCTTGGTTGATATAAAGGGTTCGGTTGTAAAAATAAATTTTAAGTTGTTTTGGATCTTCTTTTTTTGTTCAAGTCTTTAGTGAATCAGGTGCCTGGTTCACATTACTGTCTCTGCCTAGCTCTGTGGCAGGGTGAACGCTGGGGTTTGGATTGATTTTGCTTTGCCATTGCCATACTCCTTTCTGATCCTGCACATGGCAGTTTTGGGATGAAAAAGGGACAAGTATTGAAGAGGAATAAAGTACCCTTCACTGATGGTTGAATATTTCTTGGCTACAATATTTTTAGAAATGTTTGTTTTGGGGCTTCTGTTAATATGCTGTCACTCAGCTCTGACATGCATTGTCATTATGTGAAGCTTTGTTTAAAAATGTGGATTGGGCATCCTTAGCCCTTGTTTCAGGCTGTGTACTGAGAGGACTTTTTGGCTGCAGGCAGTCCTTAAGGCCCATTAAATTATCTGTGTTTATGGCTAAACATGAGTTCCTCAAAATGTTTCGCACAACACTCAGGGCTGTATGTATATCCAGCATCTGTATATACAGTACACTGTATTATGGAGCCGTTTGCTTGAAGTGTGGAAACGTTTAATGGCTTTTCTTTGGTGACGGGGTCTTTAAAGGCAATTGCAAATATTATTTTAGGGAGGAGATTTATGTGGTGCCTAAAGTATGTTTCTGGCTTGCAGGCCAAATTATGTCGGTGCTGATGCTCCTGGCAGCGTGGAGCCGCCGTGGGTCCCACTGACAGCGATGTAGAGCTGGAGCTGGCAGAGCCCAAGAAGCCCTGCGACATGGAGGAGCTGTACAAGGATGCCCCAAACCTGCCTATGGATGTCACCAACTCGCCCTCGGCGATGGCCAACAACAAGCTGGAAAATGGGGTGGCCCAGCTGATCACAGCAGAGGCCTGGAACATCAACTCGGCCGACCTGATGAAGAAAGCCCTTTCCCCACTGGTGACTGTCCCTGCGCCCTCCATCCTGACGCCACCGGCCGAGTCGCAGAGCGGGGTAGCCCTGAAGGTGGCGGCCACCGTGCTGCAGCCCATCTGCCTGGGGGACAGCCCCGTGGTGCTGCCCATCCACCTGCAGGTGGCCGGCAGCGCTGCCCCGCAGATGCCAGCCACCAATGCTGCCACCCCCTACGTCATGACCACGCAGGGCCCCGTCCCGCTGCCCGTGCTCCTGGAGCAGCACGTCTTCCAGCACCTCAACTCGCCCCTGGTGCTGCCCCCGGGGGCCGCCTGCCCCGCCAGCCCCCTGCACGCCGGCCTCTTCCCCGGCACCGCCACCCCCGTCGGGCAGCCCCAGCTCCTGGACCCCAAGCCCTCCAGCCAAGCGCAGGAGCCCGTCCCGCCCCCGGTCTTTCAGACACCGGGATTCGCCGCCGTCCTTCAGGACCTGTTTCCCTCACAGGGCGCCCTGGGCTCAGCCCCCTGTCAGCCGCCCCCCGACTACACCACCCTCCCACCGCAGGCCTTCAGCTCGCCCCTGTCCCCGCTGGTGCCCCCGGCTACGCTGCTGGTGCCCTACCCCGTCATCGTGCCCCTGCCCGTCCCCATCCCCATCCCCATCCCTGTCCCCATNTCAGCACCTCGCAGACAGCCAAAGTCATCGTCTCCGTCAAGGATGCCGTGCCCACCATCTTCTGCGGCAAGATCAAGGGCCTGTCGGGGGTCTCCACCAAAAACTTTTCCTTCAAAAGGGACCTGCCCCAGGACTCGGTGCTGCAGTGCT
>VZRX01019765.1:0-27547 GCA_013398075.1 Notiomystis cincta
ATATATACACACACACACAAGTTACATGCAATGACTTTTCAACTGTGAACACTTTATGTATGAGAAAAAAATAGTAGAAACAGAGGTGAGTTTTTATCTGTAGGTGGCCAGAAGGAGTGGTACTAGTTCTTGGTTAAGCAAGAAACTGATTATATGCAGATCAAAAATCTGCCAAAAAGTAATGTTTTCTTAATTTAACTAGAATTTTGAAATACAAATGGCCTAATTAATGCAGAGAAAAAAAGGCTGATCTGAAATGTCAGTGCATCGTAGATTTTTTTTTTGTGGTGGCTCTGCATTCATTTGAGTATAGTACTTTTTTGCATGCACACTTAATATCTAATTTTTACATGATAAGGCAAGAAAAAACAAGCAATAGATTGGCCATCACACAGTATTTTTATTTAATCACACAAATTGAGAGCCTTTAGACTTCCTTGTTAATTCAGTTCTGTGTTGTGACAAGCTAAATTAACCTTTTTATTGTATAAAGGATGCCCTGTATTCCATAAGGGTTTATGTTAAAGAGGTTATTAGTGTACTAGCCTAGTCTGCCTCCCAGTTATCTTAAGTAAATTTAACAAGTTTTCATAAATCATACTTGACAATGAGCTTTCCCCTAAGCCTGCGGGTTGCTGTTGGAAATATTCTCAAGTACCTTATTAATGATCTATATTGTTTTTCTCATCTTTTTGTTTCCTTTTCTTTCAAAAAGAATGTCAAACTGCTGTATAATAGGAATGTTAAAGGAAAATAAGATAGACATTTAGACAGTGATCAATAAATTTCTCAATTAATATATTATGATGCTAAATACTTCAGAAAAGGTCACAGTCTTCAGCCTATATTTCTGTAAAATAAGTGAACATTTAATGAATAAAAACTGCTTGCATATTGTTCTTGGAGAAAAATAAGTATGAATTTTTTTTCTAGTAAGTGGCTGCCTCATCCAAAAGAAGTCTTTGAGGCTCCTATGAAATCAGTTCATACCACTTTTATTGGAATACATTGTCAAATAGCTGAAATTTTGGAACCAGTGACTTAGAAGTTAATTGCTGCAATATGATTTTGGGTGGGCAGTGGCAAGAGAAGTTCACTTTGAGATGGAAGAATTTGATTTTAAATGGCCAATATTGGAGTGCTGCTGCTATAATTCCCTGCTGCACTATGATGAAATATTAAAAAAAAAAAATAAATTATGTTTTAGGCTTTGCAAGACTGACTCAGAAGACTGTTTATTGAGGTTTGATTTGTTCATGTTGCTTTGACCCCTTATGCTTTCTTAAAATCAGGAATTCATGTTACCTATTTCTATAAAGATGAAATTAAGTCCTTGAAAAATAAATAAAACCCTAAAGATTTACAGGCTTTGTCTGCATGTACATATGGGTCAGAGTGAGTGAGCTTATGAAAGTGCTTAATCATTAGAATTACTTGGTATACACAACCTGCTGCACAGTATCAGAGCTCTGCCGAGCTACTCAAGACCCAAAGCACCTAGGAATCCCTAAACCCCAACAGCCACCACCCTGGCAGAAATGCCATAGCACAATGGGATGTCCATATTTGATGTGGAAACAGTTATATTTCATTCCTTCATGAGGCTGGGAGTGGAAGGTTTCTAAGATACCTACCAAATTAGAACAAAAAAAAGGTCAGTTTTACAAAGCATAGTGTCAGAAAAGAAGTGGAAATGAAAAAAAAAAAAAGAAGGCAGATGCAGGAAATTTGGGCAGAAATAGAAATATGCCATTACTGAAGTAGACTGCATAATTTCAACACCTCAGCATGGAAGAAACTGAGTGTTCAAGGAACGGCCAAGGACCTCTGAGTTGTAGTCTGAAACTACTCAACAAAAGAATATTTCTGTATCTCTTACTTAACTAAAAAAAAAGTAGAAGGGAAGGTATGGCAGTCATGTCCACAGGGCTTTTGGCTTTTTTATTTTATTTCTATTGGTATGTCTAGATCTGTAGATTGCTGATATTATGACTGATTGATTTTCTTTGGGTTTTTGTTTTGTTTTTATAAACTAATATCTCTCTTGTAACCATCATAAGTCCTTAAAAAAATGTACTCAAGGAAATTTAGGGATTTGGGAAAGGAGACGGTTCCAGTCCTTGTAGTGTAAGACAGCTGAGCCAAAAGATGTGATTTGTATGAAATTGTGAAAAGAGTTCTTATTCCTGCTGAGGAAGGGTGTCAGGCAGGTGAATTAATAAAGCAAGCCTGTAGTTTGCTTTGACCAAGGGAAGAATAAAAGCATACAAGACTCACTGTGGTGAGACTGAAAAATGGTAGCCTAGGTGAAAGCTCAGATAGGGGAGCTTCTTCAAGGCTTGTCCGTGTAACACTAATTAAATGTCACTGTTTGCTGATTAAAATATGAAATATTATATTAGTTTAATAGATGAATACAGTAAATAAGGTTTGCTTCAGACTGATGAGTAAATTCAGTTAACAGTGTTTTTCTTTTTTTAAATTACTTCATATGCATCTCAGGAGACCCAATTTAATTCAGGCAAGTACCAAACAATGTCTGTCTACCAATCTTTTATATGTAAAGAAGGTCAAAATCTAATTGAGTGCCAGTGTACCAGGTTCTGTCTCAGAGGACATTTTCCCTTTCTTTAACTTGGGCATTCCTAAAGTATGCAAGCTTTGACAAAAGTATTTTGAAGATTTTTGTTTCACTTATTTATTTATTTATCAAAATAAATCACTAAACTAGAAGTCTGGACAGAAAAGGTCAATTATATATTAATGATGAAAGAATCCTTGAATTCATAATTCATGAAGAAATATCTCAACACCTCTAGATTTGGAATCAAACACAGCTGAGGATTTTAAACAATACTTCTCTTGTGTGATTATTTTTAGGAAAGTTTCATTTTATTTTAGCTGGAAATTCCTCTGTCTATGAAAGTAAGCCCTTCACCTTGAATGATAAACTAGAATTAAACTCAAAATTATAAAATCTACTGAATATCTGAAGTACTCAACACTGAAACTGGGAAGTCATACTTTTATAAGGGACTATTCCATAGCCTGTCAAGGGAAGGGCTTTGGCCAACCTTTGAGCAGATTGTTTCAGGCCCTCTTTTAATTTCATACATTTATGGAATGATGTGATGAAAAATAAACAGTAGGTATGAAGTTTAAATCAAAGTATCACAAATTCAGTGGGGGTGGAGGGGTGATATTATCAGTGGACAGGCTGGCAAAACTCACAAATTGTCACTTTGAATATGGCTGCATATTAAATTTCTGTATAGATTTTTCTTCTGGAAAGAAAGAACTTATTTCTCTGGTTTGGTTCAGTCATGACCACAGATGATAAATTTTCCCAGGTTAGTGCAAGATGTATAATATGATTTTCAGCAATGGAATTGGGTACCTTTTGAGCTTGCTTGTTCTTGTGGAATTTGAATCACTGGGGTCTGAAATCACATAAATTTGGAAGCTGAATCAAACTCTTACAGGAACTGCTCCACTTCTAGATCTGTCTAAAACCAATTTAGGTAAGGATATTGCTTTCCTGGTCTTTTCCTAGTAAGTGGTAAAGCTGACACTTTCTTTGATTCTGTTTAATATGATCTAATCTTTTTATGTCAGCACTTTCAATTTTTCTTTCTTAAGAATAGGGAGATCAAAGCCAGCAGAAAAAGATCTTATTTGAAGTGATTGAGAGCTGACTAGCTGTGCCGGTTTGGACACAAATCGAGGAGGAAACAACCCGGAAGGGAGTCTCTCTCCTCTCCCCTGCCAGCCAAGCAAGCAGGTCCCGGCAGCACCCACCCCTCACNCAGACCTACAACAGCTAAAGAGAAAATGCTTCCCGAGTTGTGCATTAGATCCTTACGTTACAAGTGGAGCTGATGCTGTTGCAGGTGTGATAGGGGTGGGCAGCAGGTACAGAGCAGAAATCACAGCTGTCTCATTCCTGCGCAGAAAGCAGCAATCTGCTGCTATCAGTGGGCCAGGTACTGCTGAATGTTTTAGCAGATGATTTCTCCATGCTGAATAATTATATGGATCACTGAAAGAAATCAAAGCATATTTCTTCTTTATTCAATTTTTCTATCATGTTCCAATGTTGTTCCAGCAGTGCCCTCATACTTATTGCTACATGGAACTATATGCTGGGATAAATTCTGTCTCCTTTCACAATGGCCCTGTAAAAGCCATGATCAGAGTCTGCACTGTAGAGGTGTATGCACACTTTAGCTTAGGCTGATCAAAACACCAAGGTTCATATCTGCTTTCTATTATATACAAATGGAGAAAAAGGAAATCTAAGCTATATATGCAAAAGTCAATAGGGGAGATTTCCATGTGCAACAGGTTTATTCCAGCTGTAGAACACCATATATACATAATTTTGCTGCCTGTTCATGCCATGGGCAATTTAAAGAAGTGTCTTTGGATTAACTGGCCATGAGGTCCCCAGCAGAAAAAGGCAGGATCCTCTAAACTGCAGTGATATAAGGTAAAATCAAACAGGAGTCCTTTTCCCCTATTATTGAGGCAATAAATACTGCTTAATAATAAAGTGTAATGCATGTAATTCAAGAAAATTATCAAAACCACTTTCTTCTTTATCTTGTGCTGAAATAGAGAAATGCAAACTTTATGTATCATTTTACACCACTCTTAATTCCTGTTCTACTTACCTTACTATGTGTAATAACCAGACCCCCAAAAAACTTCAGTGCTTCTCTCAGACTAAAATATTTTGAAATTTTATTCAACTTCCACAAAATGGGAAAGCTCATGGCATTTTTTTACCTTAGTTATTGAAAATTGGTTCTTAATATTTAATAATTATAGCTAAGTATGTGAGGAAGGAGTATGTGACATTTTTGCATGTAATATGCATGTAATGCTCTAGCTGAGAAGTTATAGTCATCTTTGTAGTTAATGATAATTTTCTAATAAGAAGAATCTGAAATTGTTTTCTCAGAACTCTGTTATTTTAAATAATTCTGTTAGCAATGTATGAATACAAAATAGATTTAACCTAGCTAAGAGAGTATTCTCAGCATGTGAAAGGTAAGAATCAAGGTCATACACAGCATGCTGAAGTGTTGTATTTTTGGGGTTTATTTTCTCTTTCATAGTTAACAAAGTGATTAGAAGTGGCACTTGTCAGTGGCTAACTACATGCTGAAAATGCTTATTAATGGCCTAGAGCTGAGATAGAGTTGAGACTGTTTATATGCTGGTCATTTAGTAGTCTTTTTTTTTTTTATTACCTGCATGTTTTAGATGAACTGGTAATAAAAGTTAATGCCTAAAATGATATTTTGAGGTCTTTGCAAGCTCTGCAACTAAAAACAAATTTTTGGGATATCCAGCAGCTGGGTAGAAGTATTAAGTATTTTTATATATAAAATGTTAAGTAAATGTTGAAAATAGTCTTTGCAGAAATGTTTTAGAAATTATTGAGTTATTTGCATATACATAACTATATATATTTGCATATATATAGACTTCTACTTTAAATCTAAGTGCCAATAAAGGTGTCCATAACGATGTGTTTCTAATTATGAAATGAATAGATTTAGCTTTAACCCCTAACCTTCAGCTGTGAAGAGCAGGAGTGCTGAAGATCTACTACGTGTCTGAACTCAGAGATGGAGACTGACAGCAGACTCTATAACTCCGTACCTGAAGGGTGCCTGTCTCTACAAAGTCCCAAGAGCCCTCTTTTTAACCACTTCAAAGTATTGACTGCAGAAAGAACTGAAAAGATTCTCATTGGGAGCCTTGCTCTCTGATAAACACCTGTGACTGCACACAGATGTAGCAGAGAAACTGCCACAAGTTTTCAGGAAGGATGAGATTTTGTCTGCACCAAGGTTGCATTTGCTAGGACTTTGGTCAAGATTATTCTTCTTTTAGTAGACTTCAGTTTTCTTAGTTATCAATCAGTTTTCAGGCTTTGGCTTTTACCTCATGCTGTCAAGTGACAGCTGACTTAATGGGTTTTTGGTACTATGTGGTACACAGGTCTTTAAATAGACCCCAGCTGAAATAACCTCAGCATCTGAGGAAAATGTTTCCCTTGGTAGATGTTTTGCCTTTTGCTCACTATATTGGTTGCCAGATCTTGGATGCAAAAAGCTTCCCCAAAACTGTCACTTTAGAGGGTACTGAAGAGCTGGGACTTTTTTTCCTGTTTCACTTCTGCTAAATTGTCAGAGCATATTCTCCAGATAAATTTACTAGTCTCAGAGAGTTCAAAAACACTGATGATGTTTTGCCACTATCCTGCTCAGTACCAGATCTCACACTTGCATTTATCTGGCATCTTAGAATCATAGAATGGTTTGGAAGGGACCTCAAATATCATCTAGTTCCAGCCCCACTACCATGGGCAGGGACACCTTCCACTAGACCAGGTGTCTCAGAGCTCCATCCAACCTGGCCTTGAACACCTGCAGGGATGGGGCATCTATGGCTTCTTTGGGCAATCTATTCCAGTGTCTCATCACTGTCACAGCAAAGAATTTCTTCCAAATACCTAATCTAAACTTATTGTTTCAGTCTGAAACTATTCCCTCTTGGTCCATCAGATACTGGAAGGTTGCTATGAGGTCTCCACACAACTTTCTCTTCTCCAGGCTGAACAGCTGCAGCTTTCTCAGCCTGTCTTTGTACAGGAGATTCTCTAGTCCTCTTATCAACTTTGTGGATCTCATCTGGACTTGCTCCAGTAGTTCCAGGTCTTCCATCAGAGAGTGCATCAGCAGGTGTCAGGTGAAAAACACCTCATTCAGGAAGACTTTAGAGAAAACAGACACTCTGTACCACTTCCAAAAATATGTATATGGGGGTCTATTAAAGAATGTTTCCCAGTAACTGTGTTCACAAGAACAACAACTGTTTAAAACAGTAGATAATAATCAAGAAAGCAACTTTTGAGTCTATTTGAGCCAACATTCAATATTCAATGGTGGGAGTGAGATTTTCTCTATGTGCCTAATCTGACATTTGAATATGCTTCTTCAATAATTGCAGAAAGTTAGGGAGGGCTTTTGGTAACTAATTTTCATTGACTTTACAAATTAGAGTTTTAGTTGGTTTCATGGGCTAGGGAAAAATAATAGCTTGACTACCAGTCTTTCTTTATGTCATTTTGAAAGTAGTGAAAAATGTGGATATCTCACAGGAAGGTCCTTGTTGACACAATCAAGGGTCCAAATAGTGAGTGTCAAAAGAAATGGTCAGGTTTTAGGGCTTTTTCAATGGGTCCAAACAGAGTTGGGAAATCTATACAATTTTTTTTTTCTGTTCAGTGTTTGAATCTTCTGATAGTGGTATAGATGGGCCTGCACTTGCCAGTCTGACTGGTGTCCTCAGGTCCACTCTTTCCTTCTGAACTGAATGGGGCATGGAGACATGTACAAAATGCTGCAAGGTGACCCTTGTTGCTGAAGTTCCTGCCTCTGTTGCCGAGAAACAGATAAACCAGTTATGACAGTGATTCAGATGACAAAAACATAAAGTGACATAAAAGCGGATGGTAGGTTTACATGTTGCCCTTTGGCATTAATGAAGCCCAGAATGGGTGCAGCAGTCCAAGTCTATTATGTTGTGAAAGCAAAGTTGGATGGCAAGAGCCATCTCAAAGACAATACCTGCCCAGAAAAGCCACTCTGGCAGGTGTAACATAGACAGAGGAATGCCTGAGAACAATGGCAACACACCAGAGAGCGTGAGAAACCAAGGACCTGTCCTTTCATCCAGTTTCTTCCAGCAGAAGCAATTGTGTCAATTAGCAGCATTGCAAAGATAGTACTGTAACTGAGGATGTTACAGAGCTTTTTCCCTATTGTTTGGTTTGGGGAAAGGAAAAAATCCTTATGTGAAGTTTCCATCTATTGAAGTAAGTTCTTTTCATAGGGACACATTGTCTGCAATTATGGAATTTTGTCTACTCAAAAGCATTGACAGTTATGTTTTACTAAGAATAGTAAATAGTCTTTGATAAGAAATCAAGGAAATACAAGCCATTCCTCTTGGTTTTGTTTGTTATTCCTGTTCTTTGTTTGTTCGTTTGTTTGTTTGTTTGTTTGTTTTGTTTCCAGTGGGGGTGGTCTTTTCTTGTTTGTTTTGTTTGTTTGTTTGTTTTGATTTGTGTTTTTCTTTGTGGTTTTTTTTTTTTTTTAATTGGACAGTGGCATAAATGTGTTGTTTTGTGTAGTATTTGTGTAAGGTTTTTTATCTTCTTGTTTTCATGTGGCAAAGTTAATGGCCAGGAGCAGAAGTGGATGAAGAAAATTATGACTGAAGTTTTTCAAACAAAATAGCAGGTCTTTTAAAATGATCTTAAGCCTATACTTTCCTTTTTTCAGTCTCCTAAATTACAATTAATCACTAAGATAGTTTTGAAAATGTAATCATTTTTTACTGTACAAATTTTATCAACTAAATATAAATATTTCCTTTGGTGGCAGATATGATAATGATTGTTCTAACTTATTTACTTACCTCTGTAGAGATTTTATATGTTTTGACATGAGTGCAGATAAAGGATTTACTAAATTTAAATAAAACTTCATTTCCTCAGACATATTGTATGCCATTTTCTTGCCAAAACACAATAAAACAAAATATATGACATATAGTGCAATAGGTAAAGGAAATATATTTTAATCAGATATGAATAGCAGATTAGAAGAATCTTTAATTCACTTTTATCTTGCTTTGATCTGAAACCAAACTCTGAGCAGCCAGAAACATTAAAGACTTGAAGGAAACAAGGATGACTCATTTTCTTGGTTTACACTGAATTGATTTTCTAAAGAAAAGAATTTTACTTTGAATTATATGGACCATTTAAAACGTTTTAAAGCTGATTTCTCAGAAACTACACCTGTGTATCAAAAGTATCTGCCATTGTATCAGCATGAGACATGTGGCTAAAACCTTCTCCAGTATTCATTGCTATGATACAGTTTTTCTTCCTACATAGCATTTGGCTTAAGTCTTCCTTCAAAGACTTAGGCACATAGCACAGTGAAGGAGACAGAATTTCAATTGAAGTCATGCAAGCAAAAAATGTGGCCCTCTTGATGTATCGTTAAAGAATGTGACAGTTGATTTGACATGGGAACTTGAAATAATATTTATATGTTAAGATCACTGTTGTCTGTGGCAAGCTTGACACAGTAATTTGTAGATATTAAAAAAAAAAAGTTTTATTTTAGTATCATTCTGATCCATGATATTCCTGTGTATAGCAAAAATAGCTTTAAAAAAAGTCTTTGAAAATTACAAGAAGCAAGGGCTTTATTCTTCCCCATCTCTTTACACAGTGGCAGGAGGATTGTGCTGGTGCAGCAGAAGATTTGGTCTCATTATGCTTTATTGCCAAGAGGATGTTTCTAGCTTGCCACTGGCAAAAGTCAGACTGGAAAAACTAGAAGTACTACTTTTCTAGGTACTGCCCAAGTTTGGATCACAGAATAATGTTTTCCACATTAGATTCTGCAGATGCCTAGACTGTAAGTACTTCTACTCCTCAGGAAGCTAATTAACACTGTCTTGTCTTGCTAACTTGGCATTTCAGACTTTAACTTGTTCCTCTGAGGTGCCTGGGAGCAGCATTGTCTTAGGCCAGTTGCAGTTGTGGGCAGTAAGTGTCTTGTGCTGTGTTCATGTTTCAGATCCAAACTTTATAGCTTCTCTTTAAATTAAAAAGAAATAAAAAGGTGAACTTCTTAAAATGGAGAAGCAGTGATGTTTGGGGAATTGCATGAATTTGCTACCTGCTGTCCTGTGCAAATATAGCAGTGCTGCTTCTCATGCATAATCAAGAAGTTCAGGCTTGTTGCCATCTCTTGCAGGCTGTAGGGTGGCAAATGTTCATGGTGACAGCTAGTAAAAGCTTTGCCTTTAAGCTTAGAAACTTCTTTAACTTGTTTGTTCGAAGTTGAGAGTGGCTAGCTTTATGGCTCTGTACCACAATGCAGACAAATCACTAGGTACAACAGGCAGACACGTTTTTTTCTTTGGTAATAGGAATGTTTAATTGATGAACGCAACTTGGGTCTATGCCATCAATGTCAAAAAGTGTTCAAATGCAATTGTAGTGATGTGCATATTTGTACTTCTTGCCTCAAATTTGAATATTGTTCTGTCTGCAAAAGATAAACCATAATAATCTGAGCAACAGAAAGGACCTTACAACAATTTGGATTACATAGCAGCAGCCAAGTGAAAGTTTACATTTCAAATTATTGCCATAATAAATTCGGTCTTGGTCCTTTCCTACCAAGTTGCTTTAGCTGCTCATGAGGGGAAAGGAAATAATGAGGGAAACATTCTCGTTAGGACTATGTAAAATTGCTTCTTGGAGCACTAGAGGGAGCAAGAAGGTAAAAGTTCTGGAAAGAGCAACTGCTTACTTGGAGGTTGAATCGTTAGAGATGAAGTTAACACTACCATGCAGGTAAATAAAACTATTACACCATTAAAAATCCCCCAACAAACCATACATAAAATCCCCAACAAACACAAACCATAATCAAAACTGAAGTGATACCTTACATTGGTTTTAGGAGTTTTGTTTGTTTGTAGTGTTATTCTTGTTATTCATCCCCACATACACACACTAACAGCATTCTTCTCCTCCTCTCCCTCCTGACCACCGTTTTCCCTTTTTGTTTATTGTTTTGAGGGGATGCTTTTATTTTCATGTCTCTGAATGCTGAGTATGTGTTGATCTAGGCTACTGCTAAGGACTGGCTCTGATGGAACCAGAAGTCCTTGTTTCTCCTCATCAGAGACCCCTTTAGGCAAATGTTAACCTGCCAAGAGCATGTGCATTCCAAGCAGGATTTGCAAATGAACTAGTTGTTTTCCACGAAAAATATTTCCTGACCTAAATCTTTCTGTCCTAAGGAAAAAAAAAAGGAAAAAGAAAAAAAGAAATGGTATGCAATAAATGCTATTGCAGATGAGAGAATATTTTCCCTAGTGTCCCCCTTGCCCACTCATATTAACTATTTCTAGAATAAAATAATAAATTCTGGTGAGCACAGCATTTCATTCTGATTATTCACAGAACTGACCCTGAGCCTATAAATAGATGTTTTACCCAAGTGGATTAGCCCACTTGCATGTTCATCTCAATTACAATCTGCCAGTAGCTTTGGAAAGTCAAAGACATTTGGGGGAATATTCTCATCTTAGTGTGTTGGATATTACTGGCTGACTCCTCCTGGGATTTGTGAACAACATTGCCAGTACAATGAATTTTAAATACAATTCTACAGTGCTGAAAAAGCCTGTTTTTCATTTGGCACCACAAGCATCATGGTGGTAAATAATTTAAATGCTCTCTTTCCTGTTCTCCTATGTGTTTCTAGGAAACTTTAAGCACTGCTTTGGATAAATGAAGACCAGGATAAGTTTGGAGATGTTTGGCCTAGGACATCTGCCAACTAATACACAGTCTGAGGACAGTGTGAGGTGGCACCTGCCCCTAAGGGTGTGTGAGGTGTGAGATGTGAGGTGACATCTGCCCCTAAGGCTTAGAGGGAGCTGTGGACAGGCAGGTGCTGCAGCCCTTGCTAGAGGAATGCTCTTAGAGGCACATTGTGCATAGCAGAAAGTTTCCAGTGCAGAGAGATGGACTTCTGTCTCTTCCAGCTTCCCAAGAGATGTTTTGTTTGCAATTTTTAACACTGTCAGCGAGAGGCAGGACAAATTCCAATGTGCAGTTGCTGCTTCTGAAGATGAAGTGGGAAGAAACTCTGTGCCTGCTTTCTTTCATTTGGTTTATGTATGCAGGTGTAGATACTTCAAGACTTCCCTGTTGACTGTGTTGCCCTTCCCTTGCAATGTTTCTGCTAAACTTACCAACAAGGTGTCAGGCAGCAGTGGCATCTCCCACCCAGTGTGCAGTGAGATGTGGAGCTTTCCTTACTAGTTCTCTACTGCATGCAGATAGCACATTTTACTTCAATATTTATGGACCTTTTGTAGTTTTGTTATAATATCTTCTCCCTTGCAATTATATTCTCCCTTGAGAATTAAAGTAGTGCCAGCCTTTTGTATAAAATTCAATTTATTTCTTGATTATATTTGCTGATATCTTTGTTACACCTCAGTTTTCTTTGCTGTTGTTACAGCAAACAAAAATAAGTCAATTTATAGCAGTTCTCTGATTTTACTGTAACTCATCCCATAACTGAGTGAAACAGTGATATACTGAGTAGGGTGCAGGCATATGCTCAGTGACTCCTGCTGCAGAGTGAGAGCTTCTATACTGACAGGATCATCCATGTAAACAGAGTTCATCCCTTGAACTGGAAATTCAGTCTACAGGACTTTTCCTGATGCCCAAACTTTTGGTGGTCATACTTAAGAACTTTTCTCTACTAGCACTTCAATCTTCATTACTTTGTATCCTTATTTATCAAAAAAATCAACTTTATTCCAAAATCAAATCTGAGGTATCTGTTGCAGGTTAAGTGTCAAGAAGGTTTTTCAAGCTTAATTTGAGGCTAAAATTATACTGGAGTTAGGGTTGTTTGTCTGAGCAGATAAGGCCAGAATAATTACTCTTATTACTTATCCAAAGTGAATTACTGTTACCACTTAACAAAGGTTTTGCACAGAAGCATATTCCTCTGCAGTGGGGCCTAGCAACACAGCACTGCCTCTAAAGATTAACTTTGTGTAGTGGTTTAGGAACAGGATTCTCCAGTCCAGTGTTCCCACTGAAGCCACTTGGAACCATGTTCCTCTCACTTCATGCCTCTACTCTGCTCTCTTGTGGCAGGCTGGAGAGGAGAACTGGGGACACAAAATTTAAGAACAATTTACTGGAAACAGCACTGAGATAAGAAAATGAACAGTAACAGCAACAATACTCATGCCAGAATGCACAAGAAATGAAACATTATTACTCCCTCTGCAGAAACCCCTGAAGTTACCTGACTGCTTGCTCTGCCGTGCTGCCCTGACCCAAAAATGACCCTTTTCCCCCTTCCTGGAAAATGAGTGAGGTAGTATAGAATAACCCCTGGGTCCTTGCATGCCTCTGTCCAGGCTACTGCAAAAATTAACCCTGTCTTGGCCAGAACCAGGACACTCAAGTCACCACATATCCCAGTTTAGGAAAAGATCCCTCCTGAAAACAACACTGAAAAAAAAAAAATCTTAATTTCACTGAATCAATGAGAATTTCATGTATGCCTGGATTTTAACATGTACTTAAAATGTTTCAGTGAATGAGGAGGAATTTAATCCATCTTTAGGTGGATAACTACCTTTAGATGGTTACCGAGCTGGATGGAAAACTCCAGAGACGTTAACTCCCATCCTTTGTCTCCTTCTGAAGCCAAACTCTCCTCAGAGTAAGAGACCAAAACTGCCCCAGGTTCATAGGCTGTGGGCTGGTTTTAAACTGTTCTGATCATGATATCTGGCTTCTCTAAGTCAGAGCTCAACTTTCACCCCAAGCCCATAGTCATTTTTTGAGTCAGAGAAGGCCATAGGCTAAAGAAGGTGCGTGAATGTCCTGTGATTTAGGAGTGAAGGATGAGCCAAGCTTTTGAGCTCTCTCAGTCTTGAATTTCCTTCTGTGTTCAAATGATCAGCTTAACATAGACTCTGAATGTGTCTAATTTTTCTCCTTTTTTTATTTTTTTTTTGTTGCCTTCCATTCTTTCACAAACTTGATGCAGCTAAAATGATAAGAATTTTAATTTGCAATATATTTGGTTTCTTTTCCATTTTGTGAAGGTTTCTGGAATCTCAACCATTCTAGAAGGCACCCTCTAAATACTTGTATACTGTATATGTTTTTGCTATAAAATATGTCTTATCTTTCCTGCAGTTTTCCAAATGAAATGATTGAAATCACTGGATGAGAAGCCTTAGATGAAATAGGTCTCAATATTTGTATATTATCCAGGGTAATAATGAATGGCTCCCTACTTGAATATACTTACAGACGCTCATACTTTTTTCAAAGCCAGAGAATACATTTTCTTTATGTGTTTTCATTATAATTTTAATTGCATATTTTTTTCATAAGTGCAGGGCTTTTTAAATTATATATTTCTTATCTAGGAAAAAAAGAGCTACATTTTACTTTCAGATGTTCTGATTATAAAAGAAAAACAGAAGACTTTTCAGTTATCCTGGTATGAACTCATAGCAGTTGCTAACTCTGGAGTAATTTTGCATTTACATAAAGTTGAAGATTGGAAAAGTCTGAAAATAAAAGTTGTGAGAAGAAACTTCTTTTTATTGAAAGTCATTGAAATTAGGAAAGTTGACATCCTCACATGTCCTCAATTTGTAGCTTCCCTGCTTGGGCAAAGGAGCAACAGAAGCAATAAGTAAAATGAATCTATTGGGTAAATAACATCTGGATTTGTGGAATCCTTTTATGTACTTACAGAGCAATGATTAAATGAATGTGACTTCTAAAAATTGGGCAGTATTTTAGCTCATCATATTGACATTACAGATATGCTGCTGTTTTGATAATTATGCATCTATTGTCAGACATAGTCTCCACTTGTATAAAAGCTGCAGGTGTTTAGCACTTACCAAAATCAGGCAATACATCTGTGGTCAAGAAAAGTACATGCTCAGCTTTTTTACTTCTACATGATATTGAATAAAGTTTTGCAACACACTTTAAAGATCCAGCCCAGTGCCCATTTTTTTAACTTATTGAAAGAGAAAGGAATAGCTCTTGATTTCTTTTATATGCATATAGGTAATTGTAGAGAGGATTAGCTTAGTTCTGCTTGAATATTTGCTGTCAGAAGTAGTGCCTTCCTCAGGCAGCTGCTTAGGACAAGCTGGAAAATGGATACCTTTTTACTTAAGGAAGATCCCCACTTTAACAAGGTAAGTATTCTAGTGCTCTCTTTTTGTTTGAGGTAATAGCTGGACATGTCTTTTAAAAGTTTTACTTTTCTTGCTACCCCTCTTTGATACATGAAGGGAGTGAATGGAAGTGAGTGAGAGTCTGGGATGTTCAGCACACAACACCCTGGAGAGAGAGCACCGCTTCTCATTCGAAATGCAGAGCCCCTTCTGGTCAGCTCAGCCCATGGGGATTAAACATGTGCCTCATCTGTACCAGCCCCAGGATAATGTGGGCTGCAGGGTTTAACCTGTTCACAAAGTGTCAAAAGCACATTTTGTCTGCACAAGACCCACAGTATAAAGCATGGAACTGTCTTGGCTTTCAGATGCTGTGTCATCCATTACTGCAGGTTTGCACTATTTGTCACAGGAAACAGTCAAGCTTTGGGGTTGTTTGCATCATACTTTAGGTGCCTTAGACTCTTTTTTAACCTCTAAGTTCTGCCAGCATGCCAAAGTGGAATTAGATGTTCAGGGCCTAAGTGCAAATGTACACACTTCGGTGAAAAGCTTCTGCAAAGTGGGGGTGAAGTTTTCAGCTGCACAAATAGCTTTACCTCCCCAGCTTAACCTCTGAGTGAATCAGGTCTGGGTGCTGTGTTTTTCCAGTAGCTATACAGATTTGTAGGCATAGGCAGGGATTATGAAATATTACATTTATTTTTGCTGTTGTGTAATAGCCTATTATTTATCAAGTGCCAACACAACTCCTCAAAATTGCTGTAATGTATATTATATTTTGTATTTGCTCTCTCTCACTCTATACAATGGAAGCATTGAGAAATATTTTGTAAACAATATGTACCAATTACCTTGACAAAAAAAGACAAGTAGAAATTTTTCCTGAACTCTGATTTTGACATTGAATAAGGCACAGTCTGTGTTTTTACTAAAGTAAAAGTTTCAATTATACCAGTATCATTAGTGGGGGATTTTTTTCCCCCCTTCTGCTAAATATTGTTGCTAATACCTTCGATCTGTTAATGTTCATCACAAAGATCCTCAGCCTCATCAGGTTAGTATAACATAGCATTTAATCATCAGTGAAATGCTAAAAAAATTGAGTTTAATGATTGCAATGAAAATGACAACTGAGATTGTCTGGGTTTTTTTAATCTTGCATGATTTTAAAAACTAGGCTTCTCAAAAACGAAGATGGCTGGAATCTTAATTTTATAGTTGAAGGCAAAGGTTTGCTTTGCGTTTAACTGATTAGGAGCCTGGCTGTGATTGAAAAAGGATGTCTTTTATAAATTTGCAGAAAGGAAGTTATAGTATTGCTGTTTGTAAATAGCTGAAAGTCACATCAGTGTTCTTGGAATGTGATTTGTGCTTAGTTTTACCATAGTTTGTAGTGGGCAGCCCTCCATTAGGAAGTGAAATCATATTTTCTTTTTTTTTTCAGTGGTTTAGTAAATAAAATCAGAGTTCCCAATAACCTCTTCTTTCCTCTCTACAGTTATTCTAGCGAGTGTGGGAGTAGTTACACTGAAGACATGTGAGTAACTAGGAGGGTAAATCCTTCCAGACTTTTCACTCAGCCTATCAGAGCAAACCTGAAACTCTTTGCTGCCCTCACTGACCAGTGGCAATGCTTTTGCATTTGCTACAATGAAATGTGGGACTTAATTAAAGCTAAATTGAGAATCTTGAATTTTAGTGATCAAATACATGCTCATGTATCAACTTGCTGCCTGCAGACTGCGTCCAGAAAACACTTTTCAGATGGGATGGAGTGATGAATTTGATATTCACTCCCTGATGATGATGTCAAGGATCAAGTTCTGAAGACATTACATATAACCACAGACTTCAGTCAACCTTAAAAAGGGTACAGTGCCAGGGAGTGCCCAGATTAGAAGACCAGATTCCTGGCTCTCATCCTGTAAATTTTCTCTGGCTCACTACTGGGAATGTTAGGGATTTGCACAATTAAAGGTTTTGGTGCATTTAAACATTGACAGGTATGAGATATGAAGAATTCAGGTCTCCATAGAAGAGCTGAATATGGACTTGCACTTACTTATTTTTGCTTACCTGTGCTTAGAGTTTTAGAGATTAAAAAATAACTTCATACATTTAAAAGATACATTGACCCCTCTGTTAAATAATGTGCGATAGTTATGGACAAGATTCTTTTTTTGTGGTTCCATATGTGAATTAGTTGAATAAAGGGCATGAGCTGTTTCTTTGCTTTTATTACCTTTATTTCATAGAATAGTCATCCTCATACCTAGATATGTCTTGAAACAAAAATACCTTCCTGGGCTTAGTAGTGTTTTGAAAAACTTCTATAACATTGTGGAAAAATTCAGATGGATTAATTTGCCACCAACTAAAACACCTGCATTCTGACTACCTCCATACTCCATCCAAACACATAGCTTTTCTCTTCAAGTCCACAGATCTTAGATTCTGAACTGTGCTAAAGTTACTCAACAATGTATGGCGTGTAAATCCCCCATGATTTTTTATTTCACAAACAGTTACCTGGCATCTGGGAAACTTTGCCATCTGTTTAACACTCATGCTTTGTAGATTATGGAGGTATTTTTGCTGCATCTCTAAAATCTTTGTCAAGATTATGATACTGAAATAGTCCAGGAACAACTAAGTCAATGATATTGAAACACACAACAGAGAAAACACCCTGATCTCAGAGATGATTAAATGAACTATTCTACTTTTAAAAGAGTATTTTTATTGTTGTTATCATAAAAGAAAAGAAACCCTGGAAGTGCAATTCAAACTTTTTATAAGAGAATTTTATTGATCATAATTTCAAGACAGAATAATTGAAAAAACTCAGAGACAAATTGAAGAAAGGTGAAGTGGGAGCTTGAAAGAGCTTTTTGGGATAAACCATTATGGTTTCAATTAAAAAAGTTATCTGTTTCTACAGTAAACAGAATATTGTGGAGGTTTTTTTTAAAAGTTTGTATAAGGAAGTGGTTTGAAAAGGAGAAATAAACTTTTGAGAGACTAGAAGTGAAACCATCCCAGCATATGAAAGGGAAAATGCAGGATAATACCAAAAAAGATCCTATTGTATGAAGATACTTGCAAGATATGAAATTGCTTTGCCTGCCAAAGTGTTTTTTCAAGTATCTTGCCTCCATGATGGGGCAAGATCATTAAGAAAAGAATAATTTTCTATCCTCTCTGGAAACTACCAATTCTGACAGGCATGGAGGCACTCTCTCCTGTCCATTTCAAGAGGGTTATTGCTGTCTTCTATGAACAGAGTATTTTAAGAGAGATGGCACTCATGAAAATTCTATGAAGCCTGACTGATTCTGCATGAGTCCTTACAGGGTTAAGTCTGATAGCATTGTCTTCCTGTCCTCCAGTGTGTGAAACAGACATGAGCAGGGAAGACCCCAAGGGCCAACCCTTTTCTTGGGACCTTCACTGGCTCCAGCACAGTCCAGCTCTGCATGCAGTGGGGTTCATTAGGAAGAGTGTTGCCAACAGGTCAAGAGCAGTTACCCTGCCCCTCTTCTCAGCCTCCATGAGGTCACATCTGGAGTGATCAGTTCTGGGCTCCCCATGACAAGAGAGACATGGAGTTCCTGGAATGGTTCCAGCAGACAACTACAAAGATGAATAGGGGACTGGGGCACCTCTTTTCTGAGGAGAGGCTGAGATAACTTGGACTGTTCAGCCTCAAGAAGAGTCTCTCTCACTGGAGATATTCAAGAACTGTCTGGATGTAATTCTGCATTATGTGCTCTGGGATGACCCTGCTTGGGCAGGGAGGTTGGACCACAGGTTCCACTGTGCTCCTTTCCAACCTGATTCATTCTGTGGCTTTGTGTACCTTCCACGTTTGAAACAGTTTTATGAATACAAAGTGAAGCACTGAGGAATTAAAGGAGAGTTCCTTTGTGACAGCAATTTCACACTTGCATGTGTGAATCGAGTTAACAGAGATCAAACCTCAACAAGGTAATGCTTGAAAGCACTGTTCAGGTCTAATGCCTCAAAGCTGTTTTTTCTTACAGTAGCTTTGTGTGTAGTAATTGATTAGCTGCCTGTCCTATGCAGAGATCCTGCGGAATAGTTATTAAAGAATTGTGTCATGAAATATTTGGAAAGACAGTTCCTACTATACTGAGAAACTTAACTTGTGATAAAATTACTAATTTGGGCAAATCAGTAAGAAGGCTCAATTTGTCAGTAAGAATCACAGCTGCTGGACCCTCTGTAATCCTCTGATTGTCAAGGGTGCATCCCTGGTAGTGGAAGAAGGAGGTCTGGGACAGGGAAGCTTTTCATGTGTGCAAGAGAGAAAACTTTGAAAGATGGCCTGTGAAGATGAGACTTGTATGACTGACTTCTAAAGAATATCTATTAAATGTCTTTTGGTTATATTTTTACTGATCTAGTTTCACTTTAATTTGACATGCAATTCCTTCTATCGTGCTTTGTCTATTCTCATTTTTCTGCATCCATATTTCAGGATCTAATTTGTTTTGAAAAAGACTCCAGGACATCTCTAGCCCAATCTCCTGATCAAAGCAGAACCAGGTAGGTCAGCCTGGGTTACTTAAGACTGTTTTGGTCAGGACTTGAAAACCTCCAGGGATGGAGCATGAAAAGCCTCTCTGCACACCTTACTTTAACATCTGAGTGTCCTCACTGTGAAAAAGCTTTTCCTTATGTGCAGTCTGAGCCTCTCTTTTTAAAATTTTTGCCTGATGTATCTTTTCCTTACAGTACACACTGCCATCAAGGGTCTGCATTCTTTTCCTGGATGACCACCCTGTAGATACTGGGATATCCTTCTCACTGAAACCATGTCTTCCCCACTATGGTAGTTCAACACCAGCAGGAACTATACTCCAAGTAAGCCATTTCCTATTTCCCTCCCTCTGGTATGGGAGGGAAAAAAAGCAGAGACTATGGGTTGAGGTAAAAAATCTACTGAAGACAAAAACCAATGGAATAAGAAATGCACGGTGACAACAAAAATAATACCAAAAGTATGCAAAGAGAGGTGTTTTACCCC
Organism: Notiomystis cincta; assembly: GCA_013398075.1. Classification (NCBI taxonomy): domain Eukaryota; kingdom Metazoa; phylum Chordata; class Aves; order Passeriformes; family Notiomystidae; genus Notiomystis; species Notiomystis cincta. Next base: position 19,916 of record VZRX01019765.1, read on the forward strand.
CCAAAAAAGTATTCACTAGTGGGAACAAAAATGAGATGGCGTGCAGTCCCTGTAGGTCACATCCAGCAGCTTCCCCAGACAAAGGAATTATGGTGACTGTTCCCATGTGCTGCCCATGTAGCAGTAGAGAACAAAGGCAAGGTAGCAAGGGGGCTCCCTTGGATAGTGTTTCCTACCTCCTAGCCCAAAATAATGCAAAATCAATGACAAACAAACCCCTCAAAAGCTACTCATCTGACTGGATCCCATCACCACTCCACTGGGCTCCAGTCTGCACAGGGGCCTGGGATGCTCTTTCTTCTGCTGTGCTGTGCTGGAGGGCAGTCCTGCTGTTGCTGCTGCTTTCCATTCTGCTGCACTCCTTTTGGATCAGTTCAGCTGGGTTTAGCTGGGTTCCCTTCCTTTGGGCTCCACAGTTTTGGCCAGGTTGGTGTTGCCCTCAGTTGCTGCTTTCCCCGTGGCCGTATCGGTACAAGGGCTGCCCGTTCAGCACTACAGACAATTCACATTTTCACTGCTTTCCTTTCAGCACCACGTCCCACAGCCATAGTTTGGAGCTGTGTGAGCATGGTCAATACCCTGATGTTATTCTGTACCATCTCACATCATTGCCAGGGCCATGGGAAGGGATTCTTTGTTTTCAGAAAGAAAGATGGTTCCTTTCCCATTGAGGGGAAAGCATGAAGGGCAGAGGGTCTGTCCACCATTATTTTTTATTGTCCTGGGCTCGGTGAGTATTTTGCATGTAAATCACCCCTTTTTTGTATACTTTTGCTACTAGTATTGTTGCTGTTACTGTTTCTTTTCTCATCTCCTTGCTGCTCCCATTAGGTTCTTCTTAACTCCACCTGTGACCTTTGACTTTTTTGCTTCCAACTGCAGGGTGAATGAAGAGCAAGTGCTGGAGCAGTTTCAGTGGCAGCACTAAGTTGGGAAATACCATTCCTAAACCCTGACAATTTTTTTTCTGGCCTTCAGACTCCATATCATCCACTAACCATGGCACTCTAAGCCTGATCATTTAGACATTTTTTTATCCATCCACTAGTTCACCCATACAGACTACAAGATCCTAATTTAAATAAAAGATACTGTGCAACAATATTGTGTGTATTTAGTCTTGCCAAAGTCAGGGTAAATAAAATGCCTTTTTCTTTCCTCCTTCACAACTCCAGTAATTTTAACATAGAAGGCAACCAGGCTGGTCATCTACACTTAGTAAACCCATGCTGCTTGTTTTGAGTCACCTTCTCATTCACAGGCATGAGAATGTATGCCTGTAGTGATGAAAGTGGACCTGGTCCTTTTGAAACTCAGGCTGGCCCTTCACAGAACTGGAACTGGATGGCATTTGTCTTCCTAGGAAGGACAAGTTACTGCATATTTCAATTCAGCAGGAGTTTCACTGGAAACAGCTCCTAGCCAAAAACTAGAAATGGTTTGTTTGTTAATAAAAGGTCTTTCTGAGTTAATCATAGTCTAAGACTGAGGACAGGATTTTTTGTTTCGTTGGTTTTTTAGACAGAACCCATAGGCCAAACAATAATAAAGAAGGATGTCTTGCCCTGGGAGCTGCTTCCACCCAGCTACTCTTTGAATTGAAGTTCATATGATGTGGAATGCATTACAAGCTAGCCATAAAGGACACTGCCTTTAGTGCACAATAGTTAGGATGATAGCTGTGTCTTGAAACTCAGACTAGGGGTTTTAAGTCAGTAGGTAGGAGACAGCTTGAGGATCAAACCTGGCCTGCCCTTCAAGATAGCTTCAGCAGTAGTACTGCAAGAATTGTGTATATTTAGCTTTTCTGTCTTTTATGTTTTACTGAAATTTGCACTCCTGAAATAATAACCCGTCTCACTCCTTGAGACTGCACAGCCTAATTCAAGAGCAATAAGCAGTGTGACACATCAGCAAGATAAGTACCTGCTTTGTCTAATAAAGTAATAATAAAGTAATCCTTTCTTTTTTGTTGTGTATTTTCTTTTTCTCCCTATTGTTTGGTTCTCACATACTATTTCAAATTAGATTTAAACTGTGTGCTAACACATTCCTAAAAAGACATGCTCTCTTCACTATACAACCAAGGAGTTTTGTGTAATCTTTACTGCACAGAAAAGGGTAAATTCACCCTACACATGCTTATGTATTCCACAACTGGTATGGCTTTAAATCACTTGACCAAAAGGATGCTCATTACCAGGAGCAGACCATGACCAGGAGCTCCACATGACCATGCACATCAGAGACATGTGATATGGATTTCTACCTGCCTCTTGATTGTGTACTAATCTGGTGATATTAGAAAACTTGAATCTCTGGCACAGATTCACCTAATCTAACATGACACACTCAGCTGCAAAGCTTGCGTTAGAGGTATGGTCACCTCAGAGTGCCTTGCAATTAGTCTGAAGAGGACAGGTGCACATCCCAGGAATTATTTAGCCCATCTCTCTTTATCTCTCTGTTGCTAATATATAGAGCTTGGGATAGTTAGGCTCCTGTATTGGTGTCTCACTAAAGTAAACATGCCTGTCCCTGTTTTCATCCAATCTTGGACAAACCTTGTCGTAAACAGTCTTACAAATTATTTCACCCACTTTCAGACTCTTAAAAGATTTAGGATTTTTTTCTCAATGTTTTAGTATGCTCTTGAAAAAAGTGTGTGTGGGGTGTGTGTGTGTGTGGGGGGGGGTGTTTTATATTTTGATAGGCAAAAGTTTCATTGAGCAACTTTTAATTTTCTGTTATTTTAATGAATTTCTGGATGGAAGTCATTCAATACTCAAAAATCTCAGAAATGTACTAAACCAAGAGCTATTGCACAGCTATGATTGGCCAAAAGGTGATATTAGGAACCCTAAAGTTACCATTTCAGTACATTAAATTCAACATATCCCCTTGGCTTCCCATTGATTTGCTTTGGTCTTCAGAATTGAGTGTAAGCAAAGATAACAAACGAGGACAAGTGCAACAATGGACTTTCAGGTATAGTTTGGTTCTGCAGACAGCCAGACTTTTTCAGACATACATTCTTTTTAGAGGTATACAATTTCTAGTTAAATGGCTGTAGTATGCAGAACCTAATGACAGCCAGGAATGGGTAAGATATTTATTACAAAAGACTATTGAATACAACTGGAGGGAAATGCTTCAAGAGGGGGCCTGAACAAGAAGAAAGTTGTCTTACAGACTACCCTGGACAAGGGAAAAAGACAATTAAATGTAGAAAAGTTTTGCTTGAGAAGGCTTTAGGTGGACTGCAAACCTCTCTTGAACTGGCAAAGTTGTCTACAGCATGTGCTCTCATCTTTTCATGCTTTTCATATTGTAAAGGGTCAAAGCTGATATTAACTGCAGCCTCTGAGTGTTACTTGTTGTTTCCAGAGTAATTATAGCCAGAACAGATCTATTCAAATGTAGGAACAAGGGAAACAGGAGATGTAAAAGAAGATCCAGGATTCAGCACATTATCACCCAGCATTCAGCTTTCATATATTTGTGAGGTTCAGAAGTGCTGTTATTTTCAAGATACTCGTGGTACATACATTAAAGTCTAGAGGTATGAGGCTGTTTATGATAAATCCCACAGGGAATCTGCAGAAAAGCATGAAGAGAATTCATAAGGTCAGTTCTGTGCCTTCATTCTCAGATGCTGCATTTCTTTACTCATCTACTAATGGTGAATTTTTCCCAACCTAATGCAAGCTGTTTTTTCTCTAATTTGATTCCATTGCTTTTTCCTGTCCAGTCATCCTAATGCTTTGATAAACTGAGCTTCTGAATTCAAAAGAAATGCAAAAAGAAAGCAAGAGCATGTTGAATGTCATATACAGTATGCTCTTGTGGAAATGTTAAATGAAATGCAGCAAATAGTCCTGTTTCTCTTCTTGCTATTTTAAGTTGAAGCCATAATGTAAGTTATGATATTTATGTATAGGGTAACTTTTGTTGTCATGTGAAGACAAAATAATACTGTTTTTACAGAACAAGACCTGGCACTGCCTTATACTTTCATAGAACACAAGTGGCATCATACATGCCATTCCTCTATTTGCTGCTGCACATCTGAATTACTTGGACAAAGACNAAAAGAAAATTAAAATCCCTGCAGAAATCCATAATCCTCCTTGTATAAGCCCCAGGAATTATCAGGATTTGCAAGAGTGCAAGTATACTTGATGAGTAGTCCTTCCAGCAGTAATATCTTCTTAAGAGAATTTCTTTGTTATCCCTTACTGGAAAAACACAGGAAATGCTGCAAACAGCTGTCCCCTTTGTGAACATAGGATAGCTTTTCACAAAAATATTTGTGATGGTAACATACAAGTAGCTACCACTGGGCATTATTAGTTTTTTATATCTGAATACCAAGATAAACCTAAAAATCTAAGAAATTTCTAAATTTTAACAAATTCCATAGCATTGCTTGAAAGCATATTTCTGAAAGTGCACCAGTGGTGCAGGCTACATCCACAGCATGACAAAGAAAGTCTCTTGGTTTAAACTGAGTGAGTTCAGCTTAGCTTTAGTTGTGGTAATTTTTTTCACTCAGCTAATCATCCTCCCTCTGGGCTAATTTTCAAACATTGCTCTTTATTTTCTCTTTAGAGCTATACTTAGGAAAGGAAGAGACACCAAGACATAGTCGTATTTTCCTCATTTATCCCTTTAAATGAAGTTAAAGAAACTTTAATGTTAAGGAGTGAAAAATCTCAGGAAATGTTTTCATTAAAACTCTGCTGGCAGCAGCTATGCCTCTGGCATTGAGGGTTGCCTGTGTGTTCCTCAGTTCTCAGTTGCTCTAATAAACTGTATAATTTCTTCCTGTTGAAGTGATTCAATGTGAGAAAGAAACTTTTTTTCTGCTGTATTCTGATGTTAAATAAATGAATATTTTTAAATATAATACTTTTAAGGCCTTATGCCAGTATTGCCCATAGTGTATTTAGAAACGATGAGAATACTAAGGCAAGGAAAGAGATGTTACAGAGATAAGACTTTAATTATAAATTCATTCTGTACTTGCCTTCTATACTTTTCCCCCAACAGAAGTATTTCTACATGTTTGCTACCTCTGACGTGGAGGATGCACCTGTAATGGAAATTGCCAATTCCTTTTTGCCTAAGCATCTGGTTCTGAAAAGGGTACTTGAAAGTTCATCATGAAAGAGAGGGAATAAACCCTGTGACAACAGGTTGGACCACAAAGTTATAAGGTAGAATATAGATGAATATTCTATTTCTCCTGATAGCTGTTCTGACAAATGCACAAATTGGTAAACCTTTCTTGTCAGTTTAGGTGCTTTTATATGTTCTCAAGAAACCCTATAAATAACAGGAAGATTCTCCTTTATTTCTCTTATACCTCTTTATTTCAGTCCAATGACAAGTCTGTAATTTCTTCAATACTTTGTCATATTGTATACAATCCTGTCCTATAACTGGCATGTTTTACTGCACTGGGATTTTTGGCATTATCTATGAGTAATTCTTATGCATAGGGACATTTTCTACTCCAGTTTTTCTGTGTGCCCATGTAAAATACTACTTAAGGTGGTTAATAACAGGTTTTTGTAAATTTAATTCTCTGCATATGCAAGAACCAGTGGCAATTAATTCTGGACATTTAAAGAATACTCTGTGGAGCTGTTGGCACATTCAGAATACACAGTAATTGGTTAGATTTCATCAGATCCATAAAGTACTATTGTGATAGATGACATTGCAAGGGAAACTGTCTCAGTAACTGCAGAGTTTCTGTATGCAGTTCAGTGCTTGTTATGCTTTATTATTTGTAGTCAGCAACAGAACAGAAATTCTGCTCTGTGTGCTGGCTTTCTATAGGGTTTTCATCTTGAAAATGTGTTTTGAGCAGCAACCCAATCACCATTGGGTAGAAGGAGAAGTGGAAAACTTTTATCCTCTACACAGACAAACATCGTATTGTCTTGCCTTGTTTGCCAAAGAAACAGAAGATGTGAAGACTCAGGAAGACAGAACTGATAGTAGGAGGCGAGACCCAAGGAAAGCCTGTGAATGCACAGCAATTTGAGACCCAGTTTTGAGTAACTTCTGTTGCTATCTTTAGTTTGGAAAAGTTTAAAGAAAACCAAAGACAGAATGCAAAAAAGGCTTTTCAGGAACCTAAAAAGGGAGAGAGGTCTGAGAATGCTGTTTCTCTTTGCTCCTTATTCCTGATGCATTTCATGATCTGCAGAGGCCACCACTCCTCTCTTTCTCTGGGTGGAACCCTTGTCATGCAGCATGGGGAGCTTAGTGGGAGTAGTCCTGTAGGTTGGGGGCTTTTCTTTGTGGGAGAGGGGTGTAGGCCTAAAGACTTTATGTAAGTTTCATGTACATATATATATATACACATATTTACATATTATGCATGTAATGAGCATGAGAAAGAGGAAAGATACGATAAGTCCTGAAGATGTGTCAGGGAAAGTTTAGGTTGGGTATTTGAAAAACTTTCTTCACCCAGGGGGTGGTTGGGCACTGGAACAGGCTCCCCAGGGAAGTGGTCATAGCACCAGCCTGAGAGAGTTCAAGAAACATTTGGACAATGCTCTCAGGTACATGATGTGACTCCTGGGGATGGTCCTGTGCAGGGCCAGGACCTGGACTTGATGATCCTTGTGGTTTCAATTCAGCTTATTCTGTGATTCTGTAATATACTAAAAAGTATAGAGATATGCAAAAATCTTTAGCTTCTGTATCGTGGGATTTAAAGAAGAGAGTCCAAAATAGCTTAAATTGAGATACAGAATACCCTAAGTCCATCTAATTGTAGCATCATCAGCAATGTTTCTCAATAATGACAAATGGCAAACCTAAAATTTATTTCAAATACCAAGCCCATTGAATTTTTCAGAGTTAGACCAGAAAACTGTGTTACTATGCCCCCATCTGTGCCCCAGACACATGTGTGCATACCACTAGAACTCCTCAGTACTTCAGTGATCCCTTGAAAGGTCTGGTATAATATGCTGATGACAGACACACTTCTTGTTTGTCAGATATGCATAGCTGTATAAAAACTTTGCTAGTATATCTGAAAAATATTTGACAAGCTGACTGCTGTAATTTATAGCTAAGAGAGAATGGACTATGTCCCCAGGGGAGCAAAGCACTCTTAATATTTTAACTTTCTTATATGCTTTTGTATTGGTTTGCCCTGGCCCGATTTCTGGTAGCAGGGAGGCCACAAAGACGCTCCTGTGAGAAGCTGCTGGAAGCTTCCACCATGTCCAACAGAGCCCATGGCTGATGGCTCTGGAGATGGACATGCTGCTGGCCAGGACTGGGCCAATGAGAGAGGTTGGTAATGCCTCTGGGATGACAGATTTAAGAAGGAAATCAAAAAAAAGCCACGGGTTTTTCACTTCAGGTTAGAGAGGAGGAGGTGAGAACATGTGAGGGAAACAACATGGAGACACCAAGGTCAGTGGAGAAGGAGGGTCAGGAGGTGCTCCAGGTGCCAGAGCAGAGATTCCTCTGTAGCCGTGGTGCAGCCCTTGGTGAAGCAGCTGTGCCCCTGCAGCCCATGGGGATCCACAGGGAGTGCAGAGATCCACCCACAGCCCGTGGGGATCCACAGGGAGTGCAGAGATCCACCCACAGCCC
>VZRX01019765.1:27904-113293 GCA_013398075.1 Notiomystis cincta
AGCAGGGGAAGAAAATCTCAGTGATGGACTGACCAAACCCCCCTGCCCCATCTGCCTGTGCTGTCGGTGGGAAGGAGGGAGGGGCTGGGGGGAGAGGGTGTTTTAAGGGCTTATTTTACCTCTCATTATCCTCCTCTGACTCTATTAGTAACTGATTCACTTTGTAACTTAAGTCGAGCCTGTTTTGCCCTTGAAGTGTTTCTCCTGGTCCTCATCCCACTCATTAAATATTTGTTAATTTATTTTTCCTTTCCCTCTTTTCCCTCCTCTGCCCAGCTGTGGCAGGGGAGGGTGAGTGTGCTTGGCACTGGGCCAGTGTCAAATCACAACAATCTTCCAAAGAAAGTTTTCACACAGAGCTTTGTTTGTGTACACAAAACCATAGCTAGTTGTAAATACAGGTGACAATGCTTTATTCTTGTAAATGCAGTTATAAGTATTTCAAGAATGTCAACAGTTGTTCCTGGAACTGTTTATGTTTCCTGATACACAGATTCATACCCTCTTATGTTCTTCAAATTTTTAGAAACTCAGGGTGAGAGCCAAAAAGTTGGCACAGTAATTTGCTTGTAAAGATTATTTGGCAGTGTAGCACTTTGCTGCCCCCAGTTTTAAGGTGCATCATACTGAAGTGTACAATTGTTCTTGAGTGAATATTCCTGGTATTGAAAGAGCAACATAAAATTCCAGAGTTTCCCATGAAAGTACAGTAGTAGTCATGTCAGGGTCAAAAAGAACAGGGAGATTATGGGTTATGGGAATCAGCTAAAGAAAAGTCAGCATAGCTTTGCTCAAGTATATACTTGTATTCTGCATGGTTCCCCGAAGGAAAGTATGCTTTCCTAGTTTTAAATCCTAAATTTTCCTTAGGTTTCAGTCTATACCCTGAGTACTTTCATGTGACAGTTGTTCAAATGATGTTGAAGCATTTGTCCCTGCTCCTTCAGCATTTTCTGAATGAGGTATATTTGTTTATTTTTCAAAGGATAAAGACATTGTTTCTTCATGTACTCTACTTCAGTTAAATTCACAGAGTCCCTTAGTTTCTGTCTCCCATCTGCTCTAATTTTTCCTTTGATTGTAAATTTTATTAAGCAAACATCCTACTAGTGTAAATTAATGAAGTCTTATTGACTTTAATGGGAAAATGATAGTTTATAACAGCTGATGATTTTGCATTATGTCTTAAATGAATATGTAAACAAAAATTGGGATGTTGTTATTGGCTATGTCATATCCCGAGAATATTCTTAAAGTTATTTATTTTTCCCATGGGTGTTGTTGCACTGGGGCTTTTTTTGTTTGTTTGTTGTTTCAGCCAGTATAATCTATGGATCTCTCTCTTTTATTTGCCTTATTTTCTGAATATGCAAATTATTTTAGTCATGCTATTTTTCTCTGTAGTAAATTGTCTCTCTATATGCCTGCTTCCCATCATAAAATAGGCAGGATTAATCAACCTCTGGAAAGGTGTAGAATGTCTCTGTCATCTCTAAAGGAAGCATAAATGATTAATTTAGACTGGAAAGGGAAAACTGACTTAACCAAATTCTGTCTGTAGTGACTAGCTACCTTTATTGACTTTGTCAAATGGTTCTTTTTTGAGCACATATTGAGATTTCTGAACTCTGAAAAAGGAACTCAGTGACTTAAAAAATTCAATGATATGGGAAAGAAAAATAAAAATAAGATATACATTCTGAAAGTGTATTTATCATCAGCTTATGAAAAATACCACTCAGCATCTAACACTGGGTCCTGTTCCTATGGCTAATGTCTCTGTTTAGATGCTTCAGAACATTTTGCACTATAGAAGTGTACCTGAAAAACTTGCCCACAGTCTTCCATTTGGTTAAGCTGTAGTCCCTTTCTTTTTGAAATAGGATATTAAAGGGAATGATTTCTGTTGTGGCTTGATATTTACATCTTCAGACTTGGCAGCTGTATATTTTCTGTATCTGTTTTATAATCTGTTACAGGGCTGTCCTGTTCTGGGTTTGCTGTTAATCACTAACCTAAGCAGCTTGATTATTTGTAATAACAGGTAGGGAAGTCTCAAAGTAATTGAATCTGGAAAGGTCAGTAGCAGAGAATAGTTCTCATATATGAGACATTTTCAAACGGGCAATGGAAGGCATCAAGTGGCAGTCCTGTAAATAGGAACATAATCAAAAGTGCAGATGGAAAAAAATAAAGGAAAGTAGGTCAGAGATGATTCTACTGATGCAGCCAGAGAATAACTGATGCGTGTACTAAAGGCTCTGTCATTTCCATGAAGAGCTTTATCCTACAAAGCCAGCAAAAACAGAGTTGAAAGTGGAAGAAGCATTGAGTTCTTCAGAGCCTGTTTGTATTTCAGAGAGATAAACAAGGGCAATATGTGCTGCAGTCAAGTCTGAAATTGCAACAAGAGAAAATCTTCAGAGCTTGTTGGACACCATTTGTTCCCCTCTTGTTAATCAGTCGCTTTCCATCACATATGATGACAAAAGCAAAGTTGTGTTGATGTTTGTCCACAAATAGCTGGTCTGGTCATCTGTAAAATGAGTCTTATTAGAAGGATGTCATTCATATGGTGTGGTACTGCTGCTGTAGATTTTGAAAATCTTTTCTTCAAAGCTGATTGTGGCTTCTGTTTTTAGCTAGGACAGACAGGGATGACTCATGGATGTTAATTTGGGCTTAAGGCTGTATTTTTAAGCCTCATTCTCCAGTTTGCAAGCACTCAGAATCTGTGCCAGAATCCAGACCTGCTGCTATTTACGGATTATTTGTATTCACAGCCTATTGTTTCAAAGGACAGCATCAGTCAGGGCATTGTGTTACGTGGACATACATCAGTTTGACAGAAAGTGTCCTAATCTGCACATTCACCACTTGAACTGTTTCAGTGGTTCTAATTTAAGTTTCTCTCCATGTGCATTCAGATGCCATTACTTGTTTGTCTTGCCTCTGATAAATGTTTGCTTAACATACTTTTTCCTTCGGTAGTGGAAATCAAAACAGTTCCCTCTCTTTATGATTGCAGTTGCTTTGACCTATTTCACTGATGCAAAATGGCAATGCACTTTTCTGGGACAGATCTGGACCCCCCAGAGTTCCCTTTGCACAGGGAAATATGTTAGAAGCCTGGTGTTTGCTCAATAAGTGGTCAAAGATACCAAAAAACTCACAGAAACTATCACTGCAGAGCTCCAAAAGCTTCTGAGTCTAAAAATATCTAGATAATGTCTGTACATATGCACTGATTTTGGATAATTTATGTTCAGCCAGAAACATTTATTAGTTTTGAATACATTATTCAGGATGAATAATACCCATTGCCACTCTTCTGTTACAGCAGTCATCTAAAGTTAATAGAGCTTTATTTTCTAATTAAGCTCTTGTTTACTGTCCATATTTAGGCAGCGGTGAACTTGTGTTTCCATCACCTAAGAAATAATTTTCATTCTGAAATTCATGTTTTTCTATCTTTTCTTCTCTGCTTCCCCTTCTGGTTTCCAACAAATACCCTTTAATTCTTCCTGAACTCATTATTTTAACATTTTACTAATTGTCAGCCCATATAATTTGATAAGTAGCATTAAAATTGTTCAAAATTGATCAATACTATAGCTCTGATTAGCACTTTAAAGTTCAATCATTGATTCTAACCTGTGTCTCTTCAATTGCAATGACTGTCACTTCAGGTTGCTAGTGAAGTTTGTATCTATTGTAGAGAGGGTTATGTTAGCTTTGAAAGTCCCTTTATACAAGGCTTTTTTTCTGTCCAGGCTATTTTTTTTTTCTCTCCCTGTCATGAAGTTGAATTATTATAGGAATCCTATTTTGTTCTTGGACAAAATATGAAGCCTATCTTCCCAGTAAGCATAGAATTATTGGACCTAGCTCACCTAAGGAGAAAGTATGCTTCTTATTAAATAATTTTAATTATTAGAGCCTCTGAAAGCTACTGGAGACCCTGCTCGTGCCTTCACCATTCCTGCTTACTGTAAGCTTTCTCCTTTTGTCAGAAGCCAATTCTATGTTTTCTACAAAGGTTTTCCCTTGAATGTCCAGTGAAGAACAGCACTTTTTTTGACTGCTGTGAAGTGTTTTTCAATGAATAGCAACAGCTGCTGAGAGAATTTGTCTGTTTAAAGTTGAGAACAGTCTTTAAAATCTTTACTTCCCTTTCTGTCTTCCAGTAAGCAATAGAGCTTACAATGGATGTATTCTTGTATGTGCATGCTTGTGTACATAAATCAAATGTGTTTGTATATTATTAGAGAGAACTGACAACTTTAAGGTTTTTGACTGAGCATGACACAATGTAGAAAAGTAACCTAAACTCAATAATCAAGACAAGTTTGGTCATCTCTAACCAATTAATGTATTTCCATTTTAAACAATAACATTGTTTAAGGTAGAAAATATTCACTGGGTCCTTTTTTTCATTGTTCTCAAGCCCTGAAATCTTGATTTAGTATTCATAGGTCTCCCAAGTTCAAGTTGCAGCACAAGTAAGTGCTAGAATAAACTATAGAAACAATTTTAATCATCAACAAAAAATAATTAATTGATTGATTACTCTTGTTAAGACTAATTACTGAGGTAACAAACTAGCACTGTTTTCATCTAGATCTCAAATTTATAGAGCAAAACTATATGTAAAATTAAAATATGTAAAACTCCAAACATAATGAACCACTGGTAAAAATAAGCAGGGAAAAGAAAAATTGTTTGCGTGGTTTTCAAAAAATTGGTTATGTACAGTGTATGAAAATTATATAGGCCTAACTTCTCATTAGTGTTCTATTTTTTCTGTGACTAATGGTGTTCCTCTGAAAATTATTGTCATGGGATTGATCTGAAAATTGTAAAGTTTTTTCATTGTCTCCCCTAATATTTGAAATTGAAGTACTAAAGAAATGCTTTACAAAAAAAGCAGTGTTACATGGTGCAAAGATGACCCACTTCCTATTTTTTCCCCTTCCCTTCACACCAATTTTGAGAGAGGAAATATTTCATTTCCTGATGAATACAAAAGGGAGGTGAAAGGTGTTATGGAACCAATGGAGATATATTATGAACAGTAGAAAACCTGCGAAAGCAAATAGCTCATAAACACATGGAGTTAGGTATAAACCTTATATCTCAGGGACTCCTTCCCAGCCTCATTACATTTTCCCTATTTTCAAATGCAGGAAAGTTAAGTAAACTGACTTGCTGTTCTCACACTGTATGTTCAACTCCATGGTACCTCTTGCTGAAATAATGTCAATTAAAAAAAAATTGTATATATACAGAGAGAGAGAGAGAGAGAGAGAGAAACTATAGCCTAAAGGTGTTCTTTGTTTCCCTTCCATGTCTTGACATCCTCTGAGCTGCATCCTGCTCCCTGCAGGCTCACCTAATCTCCAGGAAGACATTTGGAGTTGTGAGGCAAAGTGCCTGGCTTTGCCTATGAAAGCTGAGATGTTTATCATCAGAGAATGGAGCACAGTGCAAATTCTGAGCTTGAAACAGGGATCAAACAATAATCCTCTGCACAGTCCTTTCAAATATTCATTTGGTCTTGGTGCCAGAGGGCAGCTTGGAAATTAGATTTGTTGCCAATACAACTGCATAGCCCCATCTCTTTTGTTTTAAAATTCAGTTTGTGCTTTGTTCAACACAAGATGAACAAAGGTGTCTACCTTTTAAGCTTGAAGGTTTTGTTTATTATTGCATCATCAAGGCTGACTTTGTAAACCAGCAGTTCAAAACAATGATATAAAAGAAGAGAATTTTTTGTCATTTTCTAAAATAGAAGTTATGTCCCCATTGTGCATCTTCTTCTTGAAAATGACAGCTCTTACTCTTTGAATACAAAAGGTACAAAACCAAAACAAAATCAAACATTTCCTACCTGTCTCAAATGAATTCAAAGCAAGCAATAGTGCACAGTATCAATCAGTGTGTCCTTAGTGTTATCTTTTGAAACACAAAGGAGACAATTAATGAAATTCCAGTACAAACACTGGTGAGTTTCTTCTGAGTTTTGGGGATGGGTGGTTGGGAGGATGTGTCTGAAGACTAGCTGTAAGTGGATTAAAAGCTTGTGGGTAAGAATCAGGGACTGATGCAACAAAGGGAACCTGGTGACTGAGGCCCCTGCAGGCTGCCTGATAAAGGGAGCCTACTGATGAAGGGAGCCTACTCCAGCTGCAGGAGACATCACACTAGCAGGCTCTTGTCCTGCTGGGGGACTCCAACCACCCTGATATCTACTGGAAAAGAAGCATGGTGGGCTGCAGGCAATCCAGGATGCTCCTGATATATACGGTGAGTAAATTCCTAAGTAACAGTAAGTTCCCCACGGGATCAACAGCAGCCCTGCTGAGAAGGACTTGGGGCTGCTGGTGGATGAGAGGCTGGAGGTGACCCAGCCATGTGCACTCAGAGCCCAGAAGGGCAGTCGTGCCTTTGGCTGCATCCAGAGCAGTGTGGCCGAGCCTGGTTGCCTGAATATACACGTGCATGTCTTCTCAGGAGGGCTTTATGGCCTCTGCTGAATCACTGAGTTTCCTCACCCAAAACAGCACACCTACAGGTTCACATGTGTGAGACACACTCAGGCTGCAGTGTCACCAGTGGACAGATACACTTTTGGAGACAGGGCAGTTGGACTCAGCCTGTATGTGTTTGGTGCCCAAACATAAGGTAAAGCAACAGGTCAACATCAGACTGGTAGGCTGCCACTATACAAACCATTAGTAGGACTGCCCTCCTGCAGCTACTGCCTTCTGTAACAGTCCTTCTTAAAAAGGAAGGAAAGTAAAAGAAGGAAAAATATGAGGAATGCAGGAATTTAAAAACCAGAGATTAAAAAATTCCACACCAAACCAGAGAAAATCCAGTGTTAAAAAAGATTGAAAGACCCAGGACTATGCAGTTAGAAAGGAGACATGTATGTTTCTATTGGTGATCAAATCAGGAATAATAAGTGATACATAGAACATAAATCAGATATTCTGATTAATTATGTCTCAAGATGATGTTTTTTGCTATTACCACCTCTAAAGTAGTTTCAGGTTTGCATGTCTCCTAGGATCGTGTAACAGGGGATGTTAGATGAGAAATGTATTTTCCAATTTGTAGATATCAACAGTTTTTGTATCTTTTTATCCCTGTCTGAAGATACCACCTGCTTCAATTTCACAGCAATAAACACTGTAGCTAAACCAGCTTTGGACTCAGACATAGCACAGGTCTGACTGTTCAAAACAACCTTCTAAATAATCTCAGGTTTATGTACCTGAACTGATGTTTTGTTATTCAATTGAGTCTTTGCTTGTAGACTGATGCCTTAGATACAGATGTTCCAGTGCATTAAGAAGCAAAAAGAAAGGTGCAATTTGCATTTTTTAAGGGACTTTTCTTTCTTTCAGTGAAGAAGTTAAAGGGCATCAGCAAACTGCAACCATTATATATGCATGACCTTACTGCAGTGTTCTCCAGTTTTTATTTCACTTGGTTTATGTCTATTGTGGAGCTGATGGCCTTGAATATTCACACCATTGTTTTCTGGAGTTTCTCTAAACTCAATTTTGAGTTTTGAAATAGTGAAAGCAAAGGAGAATCAAACATCTACATCAAAAGGGAGTGTGGAATCATTTATACACAAAGAAATAGTTTGAACAGCACCTTAATCTTTCATAAAATAAGAGTTCCAAGCCTGAAAGTCAGTAATGCACAGTCCCTGTGCTTTCTTGTTGGCAATTATGATCATTATTAACACAGACTTTATGGGGTGTGAGACAAGTTGTTGCTCCAGGGAGCTTATTCTGAGCAGGAACAAATGTCACTGTGTTTTTCAGAATTTTGAAGGGCAGTTTGGACTTTGGAGATCCTCACTTTGATGAATTAACAAAACTTTTAAATTCAAAAGAATGCTGGTGAAGCAGTAGGATTTTATCAGAGCATTTTCACATATTGTGTTTCTGCATAAGTGAGTTACATTGGAAAGAACATGTGTTTCAACAAGTATCAGCAACTTCCCAAGGGCACATAAAGAAAATTCCACTTTTATCACTTAAAAACTGACAGCTAAATATGGCTCATATTTTCAACTTGCCCCTTTCTCTTTCAGCTGGATGGTTTGACATCTCAATGAAGCTAGATCTGACTTCAGTGCTTTGAAAATTTTCAGTAACTTTAACTCTGTTTTTCCTCATCATTACTTTGTTTTCAGTGAGAGCATGCCACTCCACGCACAGCTGAACAGATTTATGTCACTTACATTTTCTTTTGGTGGATGGTGGATTTTCTTCTCTGGTGGAACAGTAGTTCTGTGAATTTTGGAATTTACATGGAGTTTGTTAGGGATTTTATTACATTCTCTGTCCTCCATGTGCAGGTCTGATTGTAGCTGTCTAGGGCTTGAAAAGAGAGTTTGAGAAGCTTCTTTTATGATTCTTTGGTTTCTCATGGGTGGGAGTGAGCATGATGTAATGGCTGCCTAACTCTTCTTTCCAACAACTTCATGAGTTGCTGATTGATTTAAGGCAGACAACCTCTGAGGGCTGTCATGCAGCACACATAGAGGTTGTGTGGAAGTACTGGATTTTCAATGCTTACTGCAATTTAAAGCAGCAGGAATGCTTCTTAAGCTAATGTCCTGCTTGGTTCCTAATCCTTTCAGTGGCCAGGTTTTCTTGAAGTGCCTTCTTGCAGGTGTCACCTCAGGTACCACTAGCCTAGAAACTAATACTGAACATTGAATTTTTAGCAGCAACTATGGGTGAATGGTTCTCCCATATGTGATTAAAGTGGAAATGTTAAAGTGATCACTTGTGCCTTGTGATTTGTACAACAGAGGTTATGAAAAATACTGCATCAAAAGGTGTGTAATGTAATGCAAGGTTCTCTATGCAAAGTCAAAAATGTTAAAAAAAATGCTCCCAGCATAAGAAGGATACGGAACTGTTGGAGGAGGCTCAGAGAAGGGTCATGATGTTGACCAGAGCACAGGAGCACCTCCACTATGAAACAGGCTGAAAAAGTGGGGCCTGTTCAGCCTGGAAAAGAAGGTTGTGTGGAGACCTCATAGCAACCTTCCAGTATTTGAAGGGAGCTTACAGGGAAGTAGGACAAGGAATAATGGGTACAAATTAAAAGAGGGGAAATTTAGGTTAGATAAGAAAGAAATTCTTTACTGTGAGGGTGGTGAGACACTGGAACAGGTTACCAGGGAGGTTGTAGGTACTCCAATCCTGGCAGAGTTCAAAACCAGATTGAATAAGGATGTGGGCAACCTGGTGTAGTGGGTGTGTCCCTGTCCATGGCAGGGTATTTGGGACTAAATTATCTTTAAGGTCCCTTCCAACCTATTAACATTCTGTGAGTCTATGAAACTGGCCAGGCCAGGGCCTTCTTTTTATGTGCAAGAAACAATTCAGCTAATAGTTGAAAAATGTTTTTCTAGACAATTTTTGTGCTTTTTGTCCACACAAGATACTTAATCATTTTAGTGGGTTATCTTCTCTGAGATTTTCATGGGAGGCTGTTCAGTCAAAACAATGTTCTTTTCCACATGAGACAACATTAATGGAAATCACTACATCTCCCAGTAGGTGATGTCTGCAAGTATTCAGACAAGTTGTTGCACTTCACTAGTTGCTGGTTCAAAAATATGTCATAAAAGTGAACTGGAAAGCTCAAATAAAATTATTATTAATTTTAGATTGATGTTCTTGAAGATACTATTGATCAATCTTTCAGGTTATGTGTTACAGAATTTTTTTTAAACTTTTAAATGAAAGTTCTTTTTCTTCTGCCATCCATAAAAAAATTATGTTGCATTTTTATCTTACTCAAAATATGTCAGAATATTCTACTTTGTGGTAGCACAAATTTCAAAGGTTTTGTTGTTGTTGTTTTTTTACTGTGATCTGACAGTGATGTTTGACAATAATCTCCTTGAATGAGAAAGTGCCAGTAATATTATTCAGTAAAGAAAAGAGATTGCAGAGGGATGAGTAGGTTTAAAAGATGACATCTATTTCTGTACTAATCCTGTTCTAAGTAGTAGGAGAGGACACAGAGCTATGCAATAAAATACTTTGAAATCAAATTTGAGAGTACTGAATAAAAGAAGTCTGGACACTTACATATTTGAAGATAGGTAATATATATACACACAAAACTGGATGTATTCATCAATGATCGAAATTTCTGACTGATTTTGCTGCTAGAGAAACAATTGTGCCTCAAAGCAATGCATGGTCTTTCTATCTTCTCTTTGATTGTACTTTATCACAATTTGTTACAATTTTCAGTCAGTGTTGTCTTTTGTATAAAAATTCTCATGTAGAATATATAAATCAAGGCACAGTTTTAACCTAACAGATATTCATCCTTCAAAAGGAGGCAGGAGCTTTATTCATGGGTATTGGTATCAGAATGAATAGTGCTTTTGGGTGTAAATTTTTGCCATGCTACAATGCCTTCCTGCAGCAGCATGGATCAAAGAAGGCTGTGTTGGAGACACTGCAGAGCATTTTGGAATCAGGGCTGCAGGTGCAATCAGAGCAAACAGTGGGTTGTGACAGTCCTGAGGTTGCTCTAATGGATGACAGCACATAGCTACAGCACAAAAATCTTTGTGATTCTCAACCAAATAAACATATTATCATCTATCTCTGGGGTACAGCTTCTTCAGTGCAATAAAGTTTCTAAGAGGTTGCTGACAGGAACAAACTGTTAAACAATCAAGATATATCAAAGACATTTTCCTGCTTGTTTTCTTTGTTCCCTCTCTAGTAGAACAAATCTGACATCTGGCAATAGCAAGTCAGCAGTATTTCTACATTTGTTGCTTCCTTTTTTGCTGTACTATTCATATATTGATGCTCAGGAAAGTCAGTACTGCAATCTCCCATTGAAAAGAACAGGGGTTGTTACAAATATTCTTGAGTCTTGTGTTTCTGTGGACAGATATATTCAGTGAAGGCTGTTTCCGTAATTGAACTGTGGGACACTTTTACTGCTCTCTAAGATCTGTTTATAAAACTTAGAAAAGTATCTAGTTGTTAGCTTACCTGTCCTTTTGAGAAGCTATGAGTACACCCTGTAATTCTTCTGCATGACAGCATGGGGACATACTAAACAGCTGCAAAGAAAACTTCTAAGGTAAGTTCTGTTAGTGTGGGTACTATATTTTGTCAGTAGTACAGCTGACAATGGGAGAAGTTAACCACAAAAGCCAACATCCTGGAGCACGTGAGATGGAATACTGCAGCTTAGATCGGAATTTGCACATGAGTCATTAGTTTATGTTGTACAGAAGAAACCATCCTCTCCACAAAACAAAATTCACTGTTGGAGTGGTCAGGCATTGGAATAGGTTTCCCAGGGAGGTGGTGGAATCACCTTTCCCCATGTTTAAGAGGCATCTGGATCTGGTGTTGGGTGATGTGGTATAGTGATTTCAGTGCTGGTGCTGGGTTGACAGTCAAACTTGATGACCTTAAAGTCTCTTCCAACCTTGACTATTCTATAATTATATTCTATGATTCTGGGAGCCCACATGTTCTATTCTGGTGCCTGGATCCAATATCTGGCATCATTAACAGCCTGAGTGAGTCCTGTTGCAACTATAATAAAATGGTATCTATCCCTATGACTCACAGTGGGGCTGGAACTGATTTCCTGCTGAATATTCAACACAGCTTTCAGCCTTGACAGAAATTGTCAATCGACAGAAATTGTCAATCAACAGAAATACTTAATATTTCCTCCTCTCTACATGGTTCAGACAGGCTCAGCAGGAGACTTCTGTTTGTTTTGTTTTTTTTACTCTGCCTGTCCTAATCACAAATTTTTGCCAGTTTAGGGAAGGTGACAGGGTGAAGCCAACATCGTGAGACCTGTGTTGTCAGTCTATGCTTTGGATGAGAAAGGGAACAAATTAACTGCAAGGAGGAGACCTTGGTAGGGTACAAGCCTTTCCCAGCCTGAGACATGCAAAGAGAAGTCCTTTAGAAGCACACAACAAGCAGAGGTAAATGAAGGTCCTTGCTCTTCTTTGGGAGCACAGAAACCCTTACGCCAGCTAAGACCAGATACTGATGCGCTCATTTCCATACAAGATGGTTTTGAGCACTTTAGATCATCATCCACGTACCCTGTGCTTTTGAATATCCTTCATGAGTCAGCAGTGAGTGGCCAGTTCAATTATTCTTTGTACAGGGTATCCTAAAGGGTGTTCTAGTTGGGTATTTAGACTGCAAAAGCTGTGATAGCTGTAGAAATGAAATGAAATGGGCGAGGGATGGATAAAACACCAACAATGGAAGCTCTCATAAACAAAAGAGGTGAACTTGTGTTTATATTGCTAAGGAGTAATAAAATTGTCTGAAATGAAAGCTTATTTGGCAAGAGGAAGTTATGAGACTCATTACCTACAGATCATTAAAGATCCATCATTTAGGTCTTAAGTTCAGGTCACTCAATATTTCAAAAAGAATACAACAGGGAAACAAGGCCTAGTAATATTCATTAGATGTGTATAATTAAAAGAGCAAAATGAATGAAACTATTATGGCTCACATTACAGCAAAAAAAGGACTAATGGCCAACATCAGAGATTAGCCTGAAGGACTCTAAACTGTTATAATTTACAGTTTACATAAAATCTTCCCTCAAGGCCTGATCCATTGTTCATTTAGAAACCTTTTATTCTAGCTGTGCAGAGAATTCTGGACACAGACCATCTTTGTTGGCTCCAAGTTCCTCACAATCATGCCCCTGACACAAAAGGCAGAACAGAAATTTGAATTTTGCAAATCTCCTTCTTCCCGCATCCTACATTAGGGAGTTGAGCTTGTGTCAGAGATGGTTCTGAAGGCTGCTTGTCCTGCCTGGCTCATCCAAAGGGCACAGTATTGCTACTTATCACTCTCGAATATGATGAAAAAATAAATGCTGAATAAAAATTTAAATTAGTTTAGAATAGAAAGTGAAATGATCAATACTAAGAAAACAGAATTGGGGTGAGGGAAATGGGACCTCTAGATCATTTATGGGATTCAAGGCATTACTATTCTTCCATTACTGCCTTTACATAACAAGCATCTGAAAGTTCTTATTGGGCTGAAATGAACTTGAGTGAAATATGAAGGACTCAGTAATAAATATCCTAGTTTATATAAATATCTGTTCAGCATAAGAAACAATCCTGACTAAATATAGTATAAAATCACTAGACCAATTTAGACAAGAATAAAAGTCAACAACTATGTGAAAAGTGTAAGCAACAACAGAAGACATAAATCATGAAAAGATTTTAAGCAAAGTACTGAATGCTATAAAAAGGAGAACGCATCAGAGGAGAACTAAAATTAGACCTATAGAAACACACAGACAAGACTATTTTTTATGTAAAAAAACCCCCAGAATTCACTGAAGAAAGAAATTAAAACATCAGAGGAGGGAATTAAAGAAGAAGATGGAAGGAGAGATAAAGTGTATAATTACATGGATGCTTCTCCCAGTGTATTTACTTGAGCAGTCAGGAGAATTCTGCCACATGACACTGCTTGTCTATGCAGTCCTGTGAATGATTTTGTGATCAGTGAGGTGGAAGCATTTAGTAATTTAGCACAAATCAAAACTATCAGGGTTCCAGAACTAAGATAGTATTTCTTCTAAGGTTTTATGGGGGAGGCCATGGAAAATAAACAGAAAGGGCAGTGTGAAAAGCGGCACAGAACAATTGTTAGGCTGAAGTGGTTTAGAGAAAAAATTTACAGAGAAAACAGGCCAAATATTGTAGAATTAATTTATTGTCCTTCTGCAGGTGTTAATAAGGTAAATCTCTAATCAAACATCATAGTGGAGTTTTGTTTGAGTTAGGATGTCTAATGGATTTGGATTTGATAAGGGGTCTGAACCCATGGTTTCCATGTAACAGTAAGGCTCTTATCTGGTACTTATAGCAAAGCCTGAAGGTGGCTTTTTGGGCTCTCCTACTGAGAGTATTCCACTGATAAAAATAAATACATTTTCAGAAGGCAAGAAAGGAGGAGTAAGAGATTTAGTCAATACCCTGTCACAAATAAAAAATCCATTTTCCATATGGTTTGGTTACTTTAAAAGATTGGTCAGAGCAAGACTGAAGAGGACAGAAAGGCTTGTTCTTCTGATGAAAAGCATAGAGAGAGAAAATAAAGGAAAAAAGCTGCATCAATTTACTTGAGTGAGCTGAGCTGACTTGCCCAGCCTCCCATGCATTGATCTTGGAAAATGTTTTCTCTTGCTCTCTGTGTACAAACCACCTCCTCATGAGGGAAGATCTGCTTGTTCCCTATGTTGTTCCCGTTCATCGCATTGATGGAAAACTGTACCTGCCCTTCACCACACTTCACAGATTTTAAATCCTAAATATGCAAAGCATTACCTCTGCTTTACATCAGCTGCTCATTGTCCTGTGGCAAATTATACAAAAAGAGAACAGGATCTGATCTGGTTTTATTTCTAGTAACTGATAAACAAATACCCATGTTTCTCATGTGACTTGGTGTCTTCAGATGGCCCTTTTAAAACTCCATAGTCTTCCTCCAGCATTCAGGTTTGTGGCAGGTATGTATGTTCTAACTGGAGCTTCAGGACCAAAAACCTCAGGTATATCACTTTCTCTCATCCTTTGACCACCTAATCTTTTTATGTTCACATGAATATTTTCTTGCCAGATTGAAGCTGACACCTTGTGGTTTGTGACAAAAGAATGAGCTGTTTTACAGAGGAGTTTCTTCAGCTCCATCCAAAGATAATGTGTCGGCATCTATTTGTGTTAATTTAATTTTTACACGTGAAGTATGTAATTAAGAAAATACAACACTATTTTATATATGCAATTGAGACCAGATAGTCATACATCTATTTTCCTCTCTTATTTCCGTATGCTTTCATGTTCGTTCAGTTGAGTAAATGTATTGTCGAGACAATGTGTTGGAGACTTTCAGTTTTTCTTCCAATTTTTTAACATATAAGCCTAGGAGTGATACTGGAGCAAGAAAGAATGTAGTCTAAATATCACAGACTGAATTTGCAGGTCAAACAGCTTCATGGAATCACATTTTTAATTCAAATTAAAGCAGATTTTTTTCACGACTTGAGAGATAGGGCACAGTTATGTTTTTTTATGTGGCTGTTCACAGGCAAACTTTACCATCTTCCATAGCAAAAGTGTGAAGGAATAAATGTTAAAGGGGACCTAAGCCTCTAAATTGTTTAATTTTGTATACAATTCCTTTTTTTAAATTTAAGGCCAGATCCCCTGCCTTTTATTTGTCTTGTATCCTGGGAGTCAAAGATGATTGTGAGAAGTGGGATACTGCAAATGTTCATACAGTATCTTTCTTCTGGGGACTGTGACACTTCATTATGGGCTGGCAAGAACTGCAGTAATACATATTGCAGCTCAGATGAGGTCTTCTTAAGTTCATATAGAAGTGGTAAATATTTTCCAGGCCCTGTGTCTGAGATTGTCAGAATTTAACAAATGTTTCCTTGAGCAGGAGGCCAAGGGGGATGTTGAGCTGTGCCAACAACCTAACTTTATATACAGCTCTAAACCTCTAGACACAATGGTCATGTATTTTCTCATGAGGCAAAGCAGCATTATTTTACAGGTGTATGTTTTTTATTATTATAAAACTTTGATTTATGAATTTCAATATTAAGCAAAGCAGTGCTTTCAAGTGAATTGATCTTGAAATAAGCAAATACGTTTTCATTTAACCATATGCTTAATGGTATGCTACTTATAATTGTAATGATTGTTTGCCAAGCATAGTTTCAAATAAAGAAAGAAATGCACAGATGGTTTTCTTATTTAAGTGCATTAAAATGCATACAGAATGTTTAGAAATGCAAATCCTTTAAATCAACTACTTGACAAAATCAGGCTTTGTTCCAAGTTGTTGTAATAGAGTCTCTTGCATATAAATAAAAGATTCTATTACAGAAAGAGAGAGAATAAGTCATCTGTAGAACAGCAGTTAAGAACTGATTCCGAAAAGGGTGAAAACACAGGGCTTTTGTAATACTGAGGAGTTAGAAGAGTTGGAGAAGTAAATTGTCTGCAGTTTTTTCTGTGGGTGATTGTACAGTAGGAGCAAAATTATGCTGATTCATTTGCCCCATTATAGTGACTTAGAGGGAATTTACTCTTTTTAATAACTCAGTGTCAGAAGCCAGCATTGCCTTATTTTGATTTATAGGATTATTAGTACAGTTTATATTTCAATGCCCACTCTCGATCCTCCCATCCACAGTGTTCTACCAGTTTCTCTTGGCTTCCAGCAGTGTCTTCAGAAATCGTTTCCAAAGGGAACAGATGTTAAACTAATGTTAACTGTGGTTTATGATGATCAAAATATACAAAGCCAGGGGTATATAGATAGCTGGTCCTGTGAAGGAAAGTTTGGCACTTCCTGTGCTGAAGTTATTAGTTTTCTTTAAAATTTAGAAGGGCATCACAATTCTATCAAAGTCTCACTAACCATGAATGTCAGATGAAAGGGAGATTTAAGGAAGCCTGTAAGGAAGGACCAGGAAAAGTTTGAGAAAATAGTAACTGGGAGAGTTGTTTGCATCTCTTCTTTCTTATGATTGTAGAAGTTTAAATTCATCTAGGAAAACTAATGAGCAAGTTAGGAAATATTGGTGGAGTCAAACTAAAAAGAAGATGGGGGTTATGGTTTGGTGTTTCAGGTAAATGAGACACTTAACACAAAGTATCTGCAGTCATGGTGTGGAAGAATGAATTATTTGCCAGCTCAGTGGCCTGGATGTTTGAGGTCGTGTTTTAGAGAATTTGGGTTAATTTTCTTTTTTTTTTTAAATGCTTCAGTCAGTAACTGGAATATTGAAGACAGTTATTCAGAAAACACTCGTACAACTCTCTGGCATCTCAGAGAGACTAATGAATATCCTTTGTTGGTACTGCAAATTCAGAGAAGGGGAACAGTATCAGAAGTACATGTGGCAAGGAAAGGCATATTGCTCCTGTTACTCAATGTCTCCAGATGACCCTTTTAAAACTCCAAAGTCTTCCTCCACCTTTCAGGATTGTGTACTTTCCAAGTGGAACTTCAGGACCAAAAAGTTTAGATATATCACTTTCTCTCACCCCTTGGCCACCTAATGTTTTTATTTTCATGTACATATTTTCTTGCCAGATTGAAGCTNAAACAGGAGGACATTTGGAGTGATCTTGTCTTCCTAAGTAAACATTACATATGCTGTTCTTCTGGAGATGGCTGAGCACCTGCCTGCCCATGGGAAGCATTGAATTAATTCCTTGGTTTGCTTTGTGCATGTGGGTTTTGTTTTCCCTTTTAAACTGTTAGTTATCTGTTGTAATCTGTCAGTGCACTGTTGTTAGCTCAACCCATGAGTTCTCAAACTTTTCCCTTTCTTATTCTCTCCCCAGTCCCACTGGTATGGGAGGGAGTGAGCAGCTGGGTGGGCCTTGGTTGCTGGCTGGGGTTAAACCACANATGTTTTTATTTTCATGTACATATTTTCTTGCCAGATTGAAGCTGCCACTTTGTGTCTTGTCACTACACACCCTCTTAAATCAAAGACTATTTTGTAATATAAAGGAGGTTAAACAGATGAAATCTATCTAACCTCAGCTGAGTCTTTGCAGTTGAATAATTTTGATCCTTGAGATGTTTGCATTTGTGCTGGTTTTGGCTAGGGTAGAGTTAATTTTCTCTACAGTGGCTGGGATGATGCTATGTTTTGGATTTGTGCTGAACACAGGGTTGATAATATAGAGATGTTTTTGTTATTGCTGAGCAGCCTTTGCTGCTTTTCATACTGCCACACTGGTGAGAGGGGTAGGGGTCTGTGGGAGGATGGAGGAAACACAGCCAGGACAGGNTGCAAGCCTAATAGCTAATACTGCTTGCCTAAATATATGGGGCCTAGAGACTAAAAAAAGCATGCTTGATGTCTCTTTTGGTGACTCCTTAATGGGAGTTGCTTATGTAGTCAGTAAAATTAAAATATCGATCTCTGACAGGATAATTGCTGTATCATTGCTGTCTGTATTTAATGCTAAAATAATAGACATATAATGTTGCACAAAGCTAGTATATTGCAATGATTTCTGGCAAAAATTAGTAGATTTTAGCAAGTTCTGATTCATACAGTCTTCAGAGGGTCAAATTTCCTTTATATCCCTCAGAGATCTGAGATATTTTATGGAATGCCCAATAGTGTAATAAACATAGTTTTTGCAAAATCAAGTGTAGGTTAAACAGGGTCAGGAAGAGTGAAGACAAGTACAGTCACTTGGTTCTGTATTCCAGTTTTGTTGTATCTAGTGATAATAAATTAATTCTGGTCCAAATGAAAGTGACATTTATTTCTGACTGTTTGTATTTTTCACACTCTGCTTACCCTCTTTGCTGTCATGGAGTAATTTTCAGAGGAATAGAATCAGATCAAAATCTCAACAAAATAAGATTTTGTTAAAAAAAATTGTACATGCCAGAGGTTTCCATTGTGGGCACACCTGTTCCCTCTGGACCCAAATTTTTTTTATAATAATGTATACATGTGTATTTGCAGGCATACTTGAATTTGAGCTTAGAAGCAGACTTCATGGGATTTAATTTTTTATTCCTTCAGGTTTGGGCCGTATCTGATAAGCAAAGGCAATATCCTCTGTGAAGTGAGTGATCAGGGACTCATAATAAGTACCTAATTGTGAATAAAATATTCACAATATTTCCAAAAATATTGGAAAAATAGCTCCACTAGACTGTACCAAAGGATCATGTTCCTCTGTACTCTGTTTCTAACACTGGTCATGAGCATCATGTATAGAAAAAGTAAGATTTGGCAGGCATGCTTCATTTAATAGTCCTCTGGATTTCTTACCTCATTGTAACCTGTATCTATACAGTAGCTATTAATAATTTATTTCTGTGAACCTGAGCCTACGTATTCTCTCCCTAACATCCTGTTGGATGAAGCATTTCATCTTTCTGTTAGATTTGAACCTGGCTGCTAGCTTCCAATCAGTTCTTGTCCTTGACACAAAGAGTTGGCCTATCTTTTACCATGGCTCCTACTCCTTCTGATTGCCCAAGACTCTGTTGTTTCTTGCCCAATTTAGAGTCCCAATTTACTTCCTCATCCAGCAGCCACTCTGTATCTTGTAGCCCTTCTCTGAACCTTCTCACTTTAACCTCAGATGTTAGTAGATGTATGAAGCAGCACAAAGATATACTCTCTCCTCATGTCATAAGAGGACCGGCCTTTTAAAGATTCAGGGTTTCATCACCATCACAGACCAATCTCTCAGATTTCTTGTACCTTGGTTATTTTTGAGTGACAGTATTTTTATTCCACCAAGTTTCCAGCATGCTTATGCATTCTCAGATTTCCTTTTCTACTGTCTTATTTCCTAGATTTTTAGCAATGCTGTAAAATCACATGTTTTGGTCCTCTCAGCATCTCATTTAAATGCCACCCTGTCATTTCTTATAGGACTGTTTCTTATCCTACACAAGTTATACAACCTGTATGGAGTCCAGAGTAAAAGACACACTCTTTCATACATCTCAGTTTCTCCCCAGTCTTCAGTTTAAAACTTCACTTACAAACTTGTCTTTAAAGGCCAGCGGTCTGGTTCACTTAGAGTTCAAATTAAATACATCCTTCCTCTTTGGCCTTCTTTTACTCCAGAAGCATTCCATCTGAATCATTGGAGGGAAATTACTCTCTAGTATTAATCTCTTAATATGTTTAAATCAAAAGAAAGAAAAATGGTGTTAAAATATAGCAGAACACAGAAATTTGATATTACTCTTAAAAATGTTGCTACTAGTTTTTAGATATTTTGGATAATATTTCAAACTTAAATGAGAAAATGAATGTATCTTTTATCTAACTAGTTCTAAATAGCTGTGGAAAGTTTTCAGTGAGATCAAGACTGAAGCTAACTGCAAACTCAATTATCACAAAAAATATTTAAGAACATTAGGCTGAAAAAGATCCACTACTACATTTATATATTAGGATAGTCTTGTTCTCATGAATCATCCAAATAATGTATAGGATGAAAGTTCTGCCTTTTGAAGAAATATAGGTTCTGACTAGAAGAAGAAGTGTTTAAATTGTATTCAGTTCTGGCAATATTGAAATAGAATTTCAAGAAAAAGTTACTGAATAGCCTTCCTTTTGTGGGAGAAGCCCATCTTTCATCAATGCCCGTGGAAGGTCACCCAATTTGACAATGTTCTGGAGCTTACAGAGAGTGTCAACCAAATGTTGTGCTCACCCTTTTAAAGGCAACAGTTTTTTCCTTGCTTAATGCATTTGCAAAGCTGTATTGTCAGAAATGAACAGTTAGTCTTTTGACTTCAAAGAAACCAAACAAAAATCCCCCCGAAAAACCAAACCTGAAACCGAACCAGGCTTCAACATTTCTTTCCCCTTAACGGGACTGTTAATTGGATTTTCATTGTCTAATCAAATTAGTACCAGGAAACTAGGTTTTTTGAGGGTACAGTTGACACAGAAAACAAACCAATCTATTTCATGACTTAGATTAGGAATTGAACATTGTCTGATTTTCCCACTCAAGGCTGCTGCTCTTGTGTGCAGAATGAAATTAGATGAATGTTGATGTAAGATGTATAAACCCAATAACACTACATTCAGAGAAGTTTTTCTGATTGAGCTTTATGAGATTTTCCCAAGTGTTATTTGCCCTTTGATCTGTATCTGCACTAATAACAGCAATGTTTGGACCAAAAAAATGACTGGATATGAAGAGTGTTTGAAGTTAGGAAATGTGATTTTGTATGCAGAATGAGCATTTCTCAGTAGGGAAATCAATTGCTGGGAGGTAATAAACAAGGAAACCAATAAAAAGGATGTATTTTTGATTTTCAAAGGAGAGCTAAATTAATTAAAACAGATAATCTCTAATTTTATTATAGAATTACAATGAAAACAAATAATCTTTACTACTAGCAGATGAGATTTATTAATATCTTGCTATCTTATTACATTCTAATTTCTCTAGCAATTATCTTCTCTTATCAGAAACATCTTTTCCTCATTATGCTCTAGAGGTTATTCAGCCATCTAAAAGATTGTTCCCAGGTAAACATTAC
This sequence comes from Notiomystis cincta, assembly GCA_013398075.1. Lineage (NCBI taxonomy): Eukaryota > Metazoa > Chordata > Aves > Passeriformes > Notiomystidae > Notiomystis > Notiomystis cincta. The sequence goes on from VZRX01019765.1 coordinate 49,072, forward strand.
ATGCTCTCTCTTTTTTTCTTTCTTTTTCTTTTCTTTTTTTTTTTCATAATTAATATAAATTCCTGTAAATACCTAAATCAAAATTAACACCATATCTAAACATTCTTTACATCACATGGTGATACTCTTAGAGAAACCAATAAAAATGTGATGGTACAAATGTGAGGTACAATATTTTCTACACATAAATTCTGAAAAAAAATAGGATCTAAACTGATATATAATAAAAATGTACATAATTTCTATCCAGTTTGGGTAGTTCTTATGACTCCGAATTTTTATCCTGCTCTTGATAAGTCTTGCAAGGAACTTACTTGATTTTTTTTTTCCAGAACTGTGAAATCTCAGATTTAGAGAATCTGCAGCATGGCCCTACTCTTCTATAAAATAGTAGATCATTTGTCTGAGAATGCAAAATGTGACATATTTTATTTCTTTTTGGTTCTAATTTATTATACTTTGATATCAAGTGTTCTCTGACAGAATCAAGCTTCATGTCCCATTTTGTTATAAAGACAATTGGTAGAATGAATCCTCAAAAATCTGTGTAGATTATATATCTTATATTGCTTTTTACATGAGTGATCATAAGACCATAATTGTAATACTTCTTACAATGACACTTTGGAATAAAAGTCAAAAATTATGGTAGTTTTGATTAAATATTTTTTCTCTCTCTTCTTAGATAAATAGACATCTTTTCTCTTCACATTCACTCATTTCCCTTCAGACTTCCTCTTGGCTTTGGTATACTGTAAGTATATTTCAGAAGATTGTATAGCTCAGCTATGATACTATTTTTATTATTAAATCCACTTGCCATTTCTCAGCAGTAATATTTGAAAAGGGATATAATTTTACTAACAAAGTTAAGATGTTATTAAAGGTAGATAACACCATTTTCACAGACCTCCACTGCTGGCTGAAATCAATAAAATAATAACTATATTTCCTGTTAAAGAATTTTATTCTATGAGCTGTATATAAAATAACTGTGTTTGTTATTTCAGGCCCATGAGATCTAAAACACTTATAGTGTTTGCATAAATGATGACATTATAAGAGTTATAAAGGATTGCTGTTTTAAAAAGAACAACATAAATGTGGTGGCTATTACTTTTGCAGTTTTGGTGGGAAAATATAGTTTTAGATTAAAGAAATCTTGACTTTTGACCATAGTAACTTGAAAATGGGAGCTGGGCTTTAAAAAAATAATCACATGCTGTGTCAAATTACCTAATTTAAAGCACAACTCTTCAGTTAGACTCTCCTATTGATGACTAGAGTATTTTCTGAGTGGGAATTAGTGGCCTGTGAGCTTACAACAATCTGTCATATTATTTGATTTCTGGAAGTAGAGTCAATAATCAAGGTCCTGTTGTATTTACAACTGCTTGAGACTTTTTCTTAATATAACATGAACAGATGTTTCTCCTTTCTCCAGATGAAAGTATCAGACTTCTTCTGAAGAAACTTGAATGAGCTGGAATGCAGGAGAGAAAAAAATGTACATCAGAAACTGAAATGCACAAGACTTTTAATTCACTAAGAGAGCTATTAGACAGGATCTTTGTTGCTGCCTCTGGCAAAATGATTTCCATCAGTAGAAAACTGCTAAAAGACTCTGCCTCTGTGGCTTGGAAATGCTCAAGGTACTGCCAGCCAGGCCTGTGAAGTCTACACAGTCAAGGCAGCTCTGGTCCCATTAACAAGAAAACCCCATTAATGCAGACAGGCTTAAATAATTAACAGGTTAATAGTTGTACAAGATCACAGACCTATTTAGAGTGACCTAATTTAGATTGTCACGGATGGACACCATAAGTGATATTGATCAGTGTAAAATTAGTGTCTCTGTGTCCTGCTCCCTATGGTGGTCACAAGTGTGACCAAAGGACAGCTCCCCATGAGCCCCTAACAAGAAACATGCATCTCAGAAGCTTCCCTGTTTGTCCGTTCTTATAGAACAGTTTTAAAATTCAAAAACCTTAAAATGTGTTTTAAATAGCTACTCCTACTCAAAAAGGTATGCTTCCTTTATACTGCTTCAACTGAGTTTATATCACAAATAATACTCACACTACCTCCTTCCATAAAGAACAGTCTTTCCATCAATATAAGTGATTTTTCCCTGGGCTGTATGTCTACCAAATGTACATCCTACCTTTGAAAGAAGCAGATATCCATGAGGTATTTGCTCACTTCTGAGAAAACTGCATGCCAGCTGCCCCTGGATGATGGACAACCACGTAGGTAAAGCCCTAGTAAAAACTCTAGCAAAGAAAATATTGCAAGAAATTGAGAATTAAAATAATTTGTTTGGGCATATACACTGAATTGCTCATCTGTAGTTTTCCAAGGCAGGTGAGCCATACCTAGTAGAGAAGTGGAGTCAACATAAAGAAATCCCTTGCACAAAAATCACAGAAGGCTGGTATGGACTGGCACAGCTATGGAATGGCCTCAGTGACAAGGTCCTTATCCATCCAGGTGATGTCCCCATGGTCACTTGAGCATTCTGGCACAGACTCATGTCTTGAAACAGAGAGAACCTCTTGTTTCCCCACCTGATAATCTATTCTTGAACTGAGGAAGAGCATTGCCAATAGTTCTTTATTTGAAAGGCATTATTATATGATATGGATGTTTCCTTGGTAGCAATGTGTAAAGAGATTATTGAAACATACAGAGAAAAGTCTGTACAAAATACCAGTAAGTATTGACAATAGCTATAATGAAGATGATATTGAATCACAAAATCACTGTTCCTAATATGAGTTGCAAGTGCCACAAAATTGAAACTTCAGTTCAGTTTTGGGCTGAGGCGAAATAAAAGTGAGGAAGCAAAAGAAGCCCACTCTACTGAGAAAGGAAGAAAAATGTTTAGGTAACTGAACAAATATTTACAGAAGGAAAAAGTTACTTATTAAGTTCTGCCAAGCTGAGGGTCCTCCTCCCTGGTAATACAATTTTTTATAAGGAGCAAATGGCAAAAGCAAGCCAAAGTTGAATTAGTTTTATACATAGTATTGCTTCTTGGGGAAATAACAAAACTTATTAAGCAGAAAACTAGGGGGCAAAATGTATGTGGAAACAGAAAATTCCACCAGGCCTTGTAATTTACGTTATTACTTCCCTTAAATCACTAAGGTCTCTGTCATTATTACCACAGATGATTACTTGGAATGCAAATGAGCTGAAGGCATAAACATTGTCAGGTTTCCTAAGCAGGATACAGGTCTGCTCTCCCCAGGTCTCCTTCCCTTGTAATTATTATGTGTCCATGGTCAGCATGTCTCTCAGAGTAACAATTGATTCACAATCCAGCTTCAAAGTCTTTGTCTTTACCCTGGCAGCAGTGAATAATGGCAACGGGAGAGACCAGATACAGGATGCTCTTTTGCACACCTGAAAAGTATTTCCTTTTTCTGCAGTTCTGTGATGGCATGCATAGAAAAAACACTGTTGTGACTGGTTCACAATATTTTCGACTTTAAACCTTTAAAATTTTGTTATTCTAGCAATGCCATCTATTCTCACATGCCTAATGAATGATCATTAAAGTTATATTTCACTATAATTCTATTTTCCAGCACACTCTTTTATCTCAATAAATACCTCTTCATCTTGTCTCTGGCTTTGGAGATCCTGTCACATTGCTGAAGGAAGTACCAATGATAAATGATGGGAATGCTATTCAGCAAGTATTTACATTTATCATCTCTCGTTAAATAAGAAGAAAAGTCTCATAGAGAGATTTGAGTGTGGCTGCAACTGCCACATGTGATATCTGTCAAAATATGATAAATTGACAGTTTTACCCTAACCTCTTTACTCTTTGGACTGAACAACCTGAAGAAGTTATTGATTTTTGTATGAATTACCATCACATTCATGAGGCAAAGTGTGCTAACCATAACCATAACCATAACCATAACCATAACCATAACCATAACCATAACCATAACCATAACCATAACCATAACCATAACCATAACCATAACCCTTTCATTGAGGTTTAAGGTAAGGGCAGTGTCAGAAGCCACTACTTAGCATTTTAGCTCAAGAAATTTCCTGACAAATCTGATTGTCATTGCACTGGACTGAAATGAATTTCTGCTGTATGATAAGCAGTGTGACCATTCAATATATAGTGGGAAATTCCTAGGCATCTCTGTCTCTGCTGTGCTCTGCCCTGCAAAGCTTTGCTGACTCTGATTTCTACTGATTCCTCATGTCTTGCTCAGAATGCATTAGTAAGGAAAATGTAACCCTTATTCTTGTAATTTTCCCCACCTGTGTTAACATTTTGAATTCTTTCCTATATTGGAGAAAACTGTACTTGATGAATAATTAAATATTTTCAGGTGGGATCTTTGTTTACCCATGAGGTGTTCAGCTCTTAGAAATGTGTGAATTGCCTGTTTCCCAAATATTGGTTGAAAGTGTTTAGGAGAAGTGAAGATAAATATCACAAGCATTTGAATCTGCGTGGGGAGTTGTAGGCAGAGAAAATGAAACAAATCACATACTTGATTGAGATGCTAGAGGCCTTTTTAAAGTCATTATGCTGTATCATTCTTCCATTTAGTGTAATTTATATTTCCTCTCTTGAACCTTTGCAGGTAGATTTATTAAGAGACAGTAACTATTCTGAAATAGGTACACATTTACCTGCAGTAAAATTGCATTTGCCCAGGTACTTATTATAAATGACAGTCACTTTGGCTTTTGTTTTGACCCAAGTAATTTGCAGTGTTGCTGTGGTAATTATAAATTTGAGGTTTTAATTCTTTTTTTGCTTTAAAACTTTTTTACCGTTTAAAAGTAGCTAATTCTTTCAAATTACCCCATACAGAATTTTCTGTAAAATAAAAGGGGAAAGAAGTTAGTAAATTCATATATGACTCTAATTGCTGGTAGTAGAATAAATTTTAGGAGAAATTAGTTACTTATAAACATACAGACTCATGTTAACTGTTTAAATGCTAAGCTGATGATCAATACCCTGTTTACCTTGTTTTAATCTTAAGGTATCTAAAATAGGGTAAAATTAAATCTCTGTCTACTCTTGGCTTCAAAGGGCCAGAGAGCTCATCCAAACACATACAGCATCCAGAATGTAAAAATGTGATCCTCTACCCTAACTCAATCTATGGTGAAAATATCTTCTAGGGAATACAGAGTCAGTGGAGACTCATGATCAATAGTAGAGTAGCTAATGGTGTTGGCATTTTACTTTTTCTTAAAGAGCTTTGAACAAAATATATGTAAAATACTTTAGGGAGCCTGATACATCATGTGTTACATATTCACTGCCAGCTAAAGTAGGAAATGTGCTATTCATTGAGTCATTAGGCCAATTTCTCTAAAAATATTGGGCTTTCTGCACTGAAAAAGGATGGCATGGATTCATCAACTGCCTCCTTCCTTTACTTGCGAGACCATTCAAGAATCACACTGCTTTAGATACTCCTTGCTAAGCTTTTAGATTTTAATGAATATTATATATTCTCATTAAAAAGATATTACTCTTGCAATGTATAACATTATTTTATACATTTTCTTAGAACTAAGTTTCCTGAATGTATCAACTCTGCCAGTCCTCCCTCATTTTGTTATATACAAATGTTATAGCACTAACAAATTCTGCCTTTACAGTGGTCATAGCTGCTGGTAACTGTTATGGGTTGGCTGGAAGCACACCAGAGTCTCTAAAATAGCATCATATTTCTGTAGTGCCCCCAGTTCTCTTCAAGATATCAAGATAATCTGCATCATAAATGTTTCTACTACTCTGCTGGAGTGAACTTTTGACAGTGAACTGAAGATGGTGTTCAAATTCAGGCTAAATATCTGTGGATTACTCTACAATTTCCTTTTATTTTCAATGTCAAATATAATTTAGAATAAAACTATACTTCTTGTTCTGCTTGCAAACTTGTGATTTAAACCATTGCTAATTTTGGAGCAACAGAAATCTGAACAGAAAGATAATGGAAGATTCAAGGGACTGGTAAGCAGCATAAATTGTAACCCTGGGCAGCTTTTTGGTGAAATACAAACTTAGATATTTCTGGTACTGCACCCAAGATTTGAAACACATCTTGAGAAATCACGTAGTGTTAAAACAGAATTAACTATACCTCTTTTATTTTGTTAATATAATTTTCTTACCTAATTATCAAAACTGTGTGTTCTAATGTTTTACAGATTTTACTTTAAGAGCATGTAATTGGAAGGAGTAGATGCTTAATAAGTTTTTCTTGTCCCACATACCCTGAGAAGATAAAAATTGCCTCACTTCATGAGAGAAATGCTGCTTAGGGAGAATGCATCAGCATGGATGTTTTCTGTGCCCTTGTACTTCACTAGCACCCAGGCTTGTTAGAGTTTACATGCCTAATTCTGCAATCCCTTAAAGAGTTTGGTCCTTTTGTTGTCTGGTTGTGGATCCTTATATTTCTCTCATCCTCCCCTCAAAGTGCAGTTGATGGGTGCCTCATCAGTCTCCTGTAGCATAAAGTTCCAGAAGGTCACTGCCTGCTGTATAAAGAACTTATTTTTATTCATATCGATTTTTTCCTACTAGTTTAATCATATTTTGCATTTTTCTGCACAATTTTATGTAAAAGTGTTGTGCATTTGCTTTATGGTGGATTATTATATCTGTGATAGGGATGGTAATTTTCAAAAGTTTTCTCCCTTTTCATTCCTGTAGTTTGAATGCTTCAGGACTGTAATGACTTGTATATTTATTTTGTCTTTCAAAAATACTGGTGGCAATACTTTTCTTTCTTCTGCCTTTTTTTTTCAGTTCTGTTTTGGTTGTGTAAATATAAAGTTTTGTATCTGGCCTGAAACAAAGCCTCTGTGCTTGAAGCCATTCCCATGCTGAATGAAGCAGGAGGCTCCCTCCATGCCTTTCCCTCTGTACTTCTGCCTCAGCCCATCTGCCTGGCCTGTCTTACATTTCAGCTGCTTTGTGAGGTTTTATTCCCATAATCTAGAAATGTCATCAACTAAATTATTTTTTCAGAAAGCCACCTTGAGGCAGTTTCAAAAGCTTTAGTTGAGATTTATGGTTTCTCCACTGTCTGCAAAAGAAGTGGAGTTTGGCTAGACATGAATTCTTTATTATTGTGTTATCACATTTCTTGCTTTTTTCCCAAATGGTCACAGATTGCTTCAAACTTTTCTCAGATTTATCAAATTGGATAATTTTTATTCAATCAAATAATGATATACTTATGGTTTTGGTTAATTTCACCAGAATTATAGGTGAGAAAGCATGTAAATTTCTTATCATTGCCAGCAAATTAATCTGGTTTTTCTTTTATTTGCCGACTGATCTCAACACATCCACATAAAGAAAAGTTTAAAGAAATGCAAAAGTGGAGATTTAATACCACTTTCCTGGTAGAAATATTGCATCATTCTTCAGCAGAGCTCATTTTAAATGTACTGGATCTGGGTAGCTCAGACTGTTGGTTGAGTGTCATCACAGAGAGAAGGACAGAAAGCAAATATCTCAGATTCACTGATAGCAATCAGCAGAATACCACTTTTTTCCTCTCCTAAAGAGCAACAAGGTGCCTATCCAGAAGCATACCTGTGCCTTGCTCTCAGTTACCACTTCACTCCACATCTGCTGGTTTGGCAATAGCTTTCCCATAACTGACTTAAGACTGGAATAAGGCAATGCTTGAGGACAAGACTGTCCTGTGTTTTAAACAGCAAGAAAATCACTGCCTGATTACCAGACTGACACTGTTCTCCCTGCTTAAACAGTTTGTTTTCTGTATCAAGAGGAATGGGTCCAAACAAACAACTGAATAAAAAAGGGAGTGAAAAATGATCTCATAAATGCTAAACTGAAATATCTTAAGATGGAAAGTTCCATCCTATAAAGTGGAAATATACGCATGAAATTTTTATAGTTATATCACTTTTGTTCTAGTTCTCAAAATAAAGCCAATCAGTGCATTTGATGAGAGTTTCAAAGCAAAAACAAGCATAAGGGAAAAGTGGAAAAATTCATGCTGAGCATCATTTGTAAGTGTTATATAAAAGATTGTAGTGTTACTTAGATTTTCTTCTAGTCTAGAGACTAAAGAAAGAAATCAAGACTCAGATGCCATGATGCTCTTCGATCTTTTATCTTTGTTCAGTTACAAGTAATTTTAGAAAATGCTTTGAAAACAGCAATGGTCATGTTTCAAATATTTAAATGTATTCAAATAAAATCCTGGTTATTTTTGTAATGCTGAAACAATATTGTGTATGCCATATTTTTGTTAATAAATTCACTATGAGTTAATGTGATAAAAATCTACTGAAGACAAATCACCAGGTCAGCATAAGAAACTGTAAACATCCCAGAACTTCAAGAAGTAAATGGAAATAAATTTTAATAGAATCAACTAAGATCAAGCAGTGAATTCTGAAATCCACAGCAGTTTATTTGTGGTCCTCTGAAAAGTACCATCTGGAGCTCAGTGTAGAAAAGTGGACAGAAGTGCTGTCTTCTCAGAAATGTTGTCTTGTTTTGAATGTGTGTTTGGGAGAAGGGGTATATCTTTCTGGTTAGGCCAAAAAGAAGATTGTTCTAACCATGTACGTGGTTGCAGAGTGGTTATTTGTGCTTCTCAGATAAATATCCATTATTGCTGCCAGCTTATGTAAAAGAATACAAAATAGTCTTTAAAATATCAATAAAAGTACCTTGTCATTTCTCAAAGAAAGTCTTGTGTTTTTTTTTAAATAAGAACTTGTCTGAACTATCTGAAAATGAACATCATTGTCAAAAACATTTTTACACAACTGAATGTTAGTTTTCAAATATATCTATATTTCTCTGACATTTCTTCTGTCTTCTTGCTAAAGGCTATATTACATTGGAATTTATCCAGTGCACAGTGTCTTCTTAGAATTGCCCATAAGCTTCAATATTATTATTCTTGCAATTCTTTCTGATATCAGTTGTGCCAAGATTTCAGTGCAGAGCAACTGTGTGGCCATAGAGGTTTCTCCCCTGGTGATTTCAACTGGCAAAAGTTGTATTATGATGTGATTTTTATTTCTGTGAAGATCAAATGTGGTTCTGCTGGAATAACTTTGTATCTCTCTTGTATATTCAGTTTGTTATTTTTGATTCCATATCTTGTGGATTGTCTAAGTGGAGCTCTGGTTGGTATTTTAAGTAATGGCATCTTTCTCCATAGAACTATAAAAAAACTCTAATACAACTTGTTCAAAGCAGGGACAATTGTGAGATCAGACCAAGTTGCTCAGGGTTTTACTCTCTCTTCCCTCATTGGCATAATCTTTAATAGATATCAGTAATTTTATTATTTTTATTTTCCAGGTAATATTAATCTATTTTTTGGCTTCAAAATTTGAATATTCCATATAATTAACTCTAATACTCCAATTCTTCAAAAGAGTTTTAGCCAGAAGACTATTTTCTGATGGACTGTTAAATTACATTGCTCTATTCACTTGTTGCTTAGTCATGTAAGGTATTTCTAAGTGTGAGTAATCCTATCACTTGGATTGCTTTTTCTGTGCATAACAAGAAAACTGAAAGGTACCATAGCAAAGTGATTGCAATTTGAAGTGCATGTGACTGTACAAAAGCACAAAATGAAACATATAAATCAAAAGTGGATGCATGAACGGGCACAAAAATATCCTGTCATATAGAATTACACTGAAGAAATTCTCATCTGTTTTTCGCTGTAAAAGTTGTGCATGTTTAATAAAAGATAATTCCAACTATGATTTAAATTGGTTATAGATGGAAGAGGTACTGTTCTCAGCAGGAAGGAGAAAGGAGGAAGAAATCTGGCTCCTAACTCAGTTGTTGAGTTACTTGCTACTGACAAAGGTCACATTTTTATACAACTGAACGTTTAGCCTATAAAAAGTACAGGAGTCCAGTGCATAAGTTCAAGAGAAAATCACTGGTGGAATGTTTCTTCCTGATCAGATGGCTTTGATTTCATTACTGTAGAGGAAACAAAGACATGTTTTGAAATATTTCAGAGAAAGCTGCCATCCACCCTCTTCTATCCCATGCAGTTCTGAAAGATTGGGAAAAAAATATTTTGTCTTCTTTTACTTTTGGGTTATTTCCTTCCAGTCTGAGATGGACTCCTTTATATTGAAAAGCTTTTAATTCCAACTGATGTTATAAACCCCTTGGAAAGGGTCTTAGTGATGAAAATGCTGAGCCACCTGTGCAGCTTGGCAGAACGGCACATCTGTCACTGTACTGTGAAGTGGCAAAAGAAAACCAATATATAATATGATTTTTTTCAATGCTAAAAATAATGCAAAGTAAAGACAGGGCATTTGCAAATTAAATCTGGCATGATCTAATCCTGGTTTTGCAGTGTTTAATTTTCAGGTGTCTGAGCTATGCAACACATGAGTTAGGAAGCCCTCTACCAACACAAATTACAGTAACTGAAGAAGGCGTTAGCTACTGCTTCTTTTAAATTGTGGGTTTTTTCTATTTATGCAGGCCCTCCCTGGATCACTTACAATGCATTATAATTATTGTTTAGTGACATTGCAGGGAGTAAACCTGTTAGAATTGAAATGTGCTTATTCAATGTTGCTCCTTAAGTGCTGCCTCTTGATAGCTCATTTCAAAATGGGAACTGACACCTCATCTCTTTGTCTCTCATAATCAAATTCTCTTCTTCTTTCATAGGCTGCTGTTCAGAGGAAATTGCATTTTGCTGTAGTTTTGATGTTTTGTGAATCTATGCTACAGGTAAAGGGGTAGTTGAAGGTACAGAGTCTCCCTTGTGCCCTCATAAAGAGGCAGTGTCAATTTTGTTTGTATCAAATTGAGCTGAGTAACAATTCCACGAAGACAATAGAACTGAAGCTTAGCTGATTTTAATTTTAGTTGCTCAGCTATTGAGGTGTTGATAAGATTAGTGATATTTTGTACAAAAAGGAACCTTTGCTGCAGATTTGGATAAAAAAGTAAATGAGATCTCCTCTGGTGGCATTTTCTTTCCTTTGCATCCTGATTTTCCATAGCCCTGCTTCTTTTCCTACCCAAATTTAGCATCCCAAAATATGCTCTCCAATTTATCATTGCAACTTGAAAAATAATTATATTTTAAAAAATTTTAACTGAGTGTATATATAGACATATATTTAATGCAGAGAAATGGGCCTTTTATTTTAAGTAAGTAAATAGACTGGTCTCTTCAGCCCTCCCCAGCTGAAGTACTACAGTTAGGTGTGCAGTGACTGAGGGTGTTCTCTCCAGTCAATGGGGAGAAGGTGGCTCCTGAGGAAGTGCATTTAGTCCTCCTCATGGCTGAACTGCCTTTGTGGACTTGTCTCCATGCAGAGACAAGCAGTAGAGTCCAGTGTCTGTAAGGTCCCCAGGCACACACGCCATATGATGATGAACTTCTGTCATATTGTAGAACTGACTGCAGAACTGTGGTTGCAGAGCAGAGGAAAGGGAGACACTGATTGGCAGAAACAAATATTAACCTGAGAAAAGAGGAACCCAAACTGGGATAAGATAATTTCAAGAAAGTATTTTCACAAGTGATATTTTCCTCTCTTGTGTTTGATTCTGATTGTGTTTCAAAGATCTTAATAAGAATCAGTGTGGATACCAGAATGCTTCCCTCTTGATCATGTTTATAAAGCTCTGTGAAAAGCAGAATAAGGACCTGCTGGTGTTGGAAGACTTATAAACTCCTCTGTGAGGACCTATGCAATGCAGAAATAAAAATGAATTTTATATTCTGTTCTGTTTGAAGAAAATTTGTTTCTTTGCCTGTTCTAAGAAAATGCCCTAAAGGAGCTGCAGTTGTGGGTATAACTTGTTGGAGTTTATTTACCTTAATGTGTAAATGAATAAAAACATTTTAAAATACTTTATTTGTTCTTTATAAAGTTGACCCACATGAAGTTGAAAACAAATAACTTCTTCATTGGCTTCTTCATTACACAGTAACCACGAAGCCCTGTGCTGGCTTCAGTGTAAGCTGGTACTGATGATATGTGTCATGCAAGGATTTGGATTCTTAAATCAGATATCTGTCTGGTTTAGCATCCTCAGGAAAGGGTCTTCAGTAGGAATAACTGCAGAATAAGGCTGTGAAGGCTGTGATAAATCGAGTGTATTCCTTGATCCTTTCCCATCAGCATTGAACCTTCCTTTCATTTGACTGAATTGGAACCTGTGTGAGGAAGCACTGATTACACTTCTCTATAGTACCAAGAAAAGAAAATCTGTTTTCTTTAGACTGGACCAATAAAAAGGGTGAGTTCTATACAGTGCAAAACCAAACACAAATCTCTAGGCTGCTATACTTACATTGGGAAAAGAAAAATATTTAGATACCACTGAGATTGCAAAAGCCTCTGCCAAACTTGAAAGACACATGCCTTTTACAGCAGTATAATTAATATGCATTATTTTTTTTAATAGACTAATTACTCCTGTTTCCTTTCAAGGCTGGTTGTTTTTTATCTTCAGTAAGGCCCACACATGTGTGGTTTTGATCTGCAATAGAGAGCAAAATTGTTTCTCACTGCCAGCAGAGATGTAGGATGGCTCATCAGTTCTCCTGTGTACACAAAGGGACAGATTGCTGTACACTGTGAATGCTGAACCATATCTGAAGGGAAAGGCTCCCTTTTTATTGCCTTTTTTCCCCCACATCTTATAGCAAATTTCCCTGATCAGTTGCCAGCATGATTTCTTTTAAGGATGTTGCTTCCAAATATGGATAAGGTGTCCTGTGCTTCCACATTCCCTCCAGCTCCGTAAGAGAAGCTCCTAAGTTATTTTGGACAATTTATATATACTTTTTATACAGTGGAACCACTCTTAAGAGATATAATTTTTTCCCAATTATAATTTTGTTTACTCTTTTGGAGTTTAATGGGAGAATCTTTTTTTACCAGAGAAGAGAACAATATATGACTGATGTGAAAAATAGGTGGAGCTCAGATGTTACCAAAATGGCATCACATTAATACCTACAGATACAAGACAATATGTCATTATAGCTCTGTCTTTTAATTTTCCTTAAAGTTAGCCATTGATATTTTGTTAAATTTTTATAGTATAACAGAGGATTTAGGTTTGATTTTTCATTATAGTTTTACCAAGAAAATTAAATCTACTTCATTTGCAGAAGTATAAATTATGGTTCTTCACAAAATCCTACTAAATTCAAAGAGAGAATATGTTCAGGACAATGATCTGTGGAATTGGACAAAATCGTAAGTAGCAGTGGTCAAACAGCATGGGGAGAAAATGCAGGAAACCAGTTGTGAAATTACTCATTTGTTGCAGGGATAATACATATGTATGCAACAATTTTCCTGCCAAGAGTTCTGTACTTTTTCTACACCTATTTCTGTAAAACGGTGATCACTTGGATTAAGAATAGGCCTGTTGGGATTTTCTTCAATTTAGGTTTTCAATGATTAGTTATTAAATTTGTGTTGCTTTTTTGACTTATTTCTGAGACTGGTGACTTTTTTTATGTACTATGAAAGGTGTCTTCTTCCTGCAGTTCATGTCTGCAATGTTTTTTTCTGCTGTAGCTAACACGATTTAGGTTTATCTTCATTCTTGCTTTTTAATTTCCTCCTGTGTTACTTTCTATTTTGCAACATAGTATGTTTGATTTTATTTCTTCCAAACACTTTCTTATTGTTTTTTGCAGACAAGACAACTTTATATTTAACAGGTAGTTCACTCAAAAAGTAATGGAATATCATAGATCCAGCAGTCCTTACATGGATAAAGTACAGACGGCTTATACTTTCTTTCTAGTTTATTTAATTCCATCTACACATAGCAAAATGAATTCTGTCTAATTTTCCATTTTTCTTCTCAGAAGACAATAACTGAGCCACATAACAATGCAGGTCACAAAAGTTTGTTTATATACAGCATTTTTAACTCTTAGAGGAGAGAGCAGGAATGAAAGGGTATTTCTAAGCTAAAATGGTGGCTTTTTCTTTCCTTTTCCCTTGCTAGTCATAGTATCCCTGTGGAATGGAAAGCAAAAGTGGGAGTGGAGCACTTCCTTATCTTCTCACAGCTTTTCTGCTGTGCTTAGAAAATGCAAACATAAAATCACAGTTTAGAAAGTTACTTCAGAAAGTGAAAGACTTAGCACCTCAGCAAAACAAGTAAATGAACATTTAATAAAATTATGCCCCAGAATATGCTTACAATTCAACATTAAAGAAGGAGATCTATAATTAATAGATCAATAATTCATAACAAGGAATATACTCTTTTAAAATAAGAAGTTTTGATAGGAAGTATTTCCGGGTCATCTAAGATAACACATTCAGTTTTGTAATGTGGAAAACAAAGTCTAGTGAACACTATTCCATGTATTCAGGCTTTAATTTTTTTCACTAAAGAAATGTTTCAGATATCTTAGACTCAGTGCATTAATGTTACTTTTGATTAGAATTGCCTAATTGAAGGTAAAAGTAAAACTAGTAAAAAATTTAGAGAAAATTACTGGAGGAATTGTAAAACATTTAAGAAGGTTTAAAAAACTCAGAAAGTTAAAAAAACTCAGAAAATATCCTACTGGCTCAGCAGGTTTTTGAAATGATCATTGCATGCACTCTGGTCCAATCATATGTAATAACATCATAATCATTATTTATTTTGAGACATCTCACAATCATAATCATTGGTTAATTGTGCCATTCCCACATGCAGATAAGGATGACATCTGCCCAAATTATAGTTTATTTTGTCAATACCTGTTATGTTTCTTTGAGATCTTCAGTGTATAGGCCTTATTTTTTTCTTAGCTTTAATTCTAAAATTTCAGCTCAATAAAAACTTTTCTAGCTTTGGAACATTTCAGTATGGGATCACTATAATAGTTATATATATGCCTTTGGGGTTTCAGCTGTTACTGCAGCAAAGTCTTCTAGTTTTCAGAAACTGCCAGAAGCAGAGGGAATAAAGGTCGTATATAGTTTTGATAACCCTCATCATCATCCTTCTATGGCTACAAGGATATTTTTATTTATATGTGCTCCACTTTTTTCTCTGCTCTATGCCAAGTTTTACTCCTCAAAACAGCCATTTCATTTTGAAAGAGATATCTCAGGAAATCAAAACTTTTTATTATAGTTGACCTACAGTGCTTATAAATCAAAATCACCCAGGCAATGGAGAAGAAAGAGAAATGCATACATTAAAAATGGAGCTCTATAAAAATAGAGCTAAGAACATCTGCCGGTACAAGAAGTCCTTCAAATATGGGAGACATGAATAATGTAGTTCTCTACTGGACTCAATATGCCCCAAACAGAGGGCAGGAACATTTTGCCAATACCATGGGCCATGAAGCTAAGGAAGAACATAAAAGAAATTACTTCTTTTACTCAGCTTTTCACTCAGCAGGGCAGTGACAGAGCTTGTTCTATTTTGAGTGTTTCAGACGTATCATGATTGAGATAGCGTTGACTGTAAGACAATAAAGTTCAATGGGGAAATGGGTTTAATAGAGAATATTCAAGTCCAGCAAGTCCTGTTTTATATCCTGGTCTTGCTGCTGATCAATACACCTCTGTGCTTGGAACATTATACCGTGTTGCTTGTGCTGGCACTTGTTCGCCCTGTGGTATTATTTTGCCCTGTTTAGTAGGCAATTGCACCCACCTTTGCAGAGCATGATGTAGAAATGTGATTTTGTGCTTGAAATCTGTCAATAAACATGTGCTAGTCCAAAGGAATTCATCCTACTCCTATAAGCCTACCACCCTCTAAGACTCCTTTTCCCTTTTCCTCACTGCCTGGATGAATGCAGTAGGTGATTTTGTGCAGCTGTCCTCCTTGGGAGCACTGCTGTGCCATTGAGGTGACCATGATCATCTCTGCTGAGGTTAGGTGTGCTTCCCTTCTACAAGATGGACTTGTGTCTTGGTCAAGCTAGGCTAGAGTTTGTCCACCTAACAGATTAGGGTTTAATTAGCCTGGGCTGGGGTCACTGGTGCTCCCACTGCAGCAAAGGATTCAGTCTCTCCTCAGGGTCTGGTGTCCTTTTTTCTGACACGGCTGCAGCTAAGCCGTGCTGTGGCAGTCAGTACAATACACAACAGGGACGAATGTTGATAGTTCTCCTTCTGCAGCTGCCTGAGAGTGAGTGAGAATCATTCTTTTAACTGGCTTGTCTGTCTCAAGCTGGAGAGGAGTGCCAGGGTTGTCTGAGGCCTGCCATTCCCAACCACCCAACACTCAGGTGCTGCTTCTGAACTCAGAATCATACAGTTGTCCTTGGTCTCCCTCCCCATTTAATCTTTCACTGAAAAATATCAGGAGAGAGCTCCAAATAGTTTGCATGGATTTGGTAAAACCTTTAGTGGAGTGGACTGACTGGCTGCAGGCAGACTGCCCTTCCTTCCATACTTATTTACATGTCAGTGCCCCTTTTATCACACAATGACTCCACAGCCAGTACATGCAAAGCAGATAATCTAGTTTTGGACAATATAACGTCTGTAACAGGTACGTGATGGGAGGGCAAAAAGTCAAATATATAAATTTTGCATAGTTGGCGACAGAAAATGAACCAAACTTCAAGGCTCTGATTTAGCAGAACCTCTAGAAATTAACTTTGGCAGTAAGTCATTTTATTAGAGTAATCAGTGTAAGACTGGATGCCGGTAATAATAATGTTAGCTGCGTGCATTTAAAATCAAGTAGTCATGACTTATTTTCAGGAAGACTTAATGCCTAATACTTCAATTCACTCTCATCAAAAAATGAGATAATTATCTCTAATTCTCTCCTCTGGTGCCATGATTTTTTTTATTGTGTAGAGACTATGTATTCTTAAAGCAAGTAATTTTTAAGTACTAATCAGACCACATATGACAGTTTCCATGACAGTCTAATCGAACACTAGCTTTTAACTCAGAAATATGAAATAATTTAGAGTATTTATTTTAATTGCTTGTATGTTAATTAGTCAAATACCTTTCCCAAGGCAGTGATTATTTTACTCAATATTCCTCTTTCATGTATGCACACACATCCATACAGATTCGCTTTTTAATAAAGTTAAACTTCTCCTGTGAATATCATCAGAGTTAAAAAAAAACCAACTTTGTCAATCAACATTATTGTAGCCTGAGCATTTAGTTTCCCTTTTCCACAAACAAGGAATTATTTCTTAAATTATTACTTCCTTCAAGGTATTATATTTTATAATGTATATCCTTTGACATTTAAATAATTTTAAAAACTAAAATTTAAAATATAAAAGCTTTTGATTTCTTAATAATCCTAGTATATACTATTTAGTTAATAGTTTTTGATTCTGAAGTTAACTATTGTAATAATATTGCATACTGCAATGATAAGCACGTATCATAAATTGGGGAAAAAGCCATTAGTTAAAGAACATTGTATATTCTACAGTTAAGTGATTAATGCTTGGTCACATTCTGGATTTGCTGCTGAAGTATACATTTTCTAAGGAGAGATTGAATTTATCACTATTATCACAGGATGCCGATTAAAAAATAAAGCCTTTAAAGTCCTTTATTGCTTATAAATGTGGGAAAAAGGGTTTATGTGAAAAATTTTAAATTCTGTTGACTGCCTGACTAAGGCAAACTTTCTCATATAGCATCCTGATCTTGCATCATATCTTTGTACTAGTTAATTCACCTGACACTGCTGAATTTCCATCATCATGAGGTCTGGCATTGGATAAATTCAAGTAATAAAGGAAAAAAACAACCCTCTTTTGCTAACAACACTTACAAGAATATCCTTCATAAGTGGGAATATTTAGAGACAACATAATCCTCTTTGAAGGAAAATTCTGTGTGTTTTGGAAAAGTCTTTATTTTTTCCCAGCACTTCACAATGCCCAGAAAGGAAAAATCCCTTCATCCATGACAGAGCACTTCAGGAGGAAGTTTGAGGTTGCAAACTAAAAGTTTCCAAATGGACACGTCAGGGCTCCAAATCCTTTGCTATGTACATTGTCTTTTCTTTCTGTCACAGTTTTACTTTTAAGGCTCATTGGTGTGATAGCCTGCAGCCAAAATGCTGCTAGTTATACCTGGTTTCTCTTTAAAGAACATGGAGTCTAGCTGCATGAAACAAGATCTGATGGCATTCTTCTTTGGTAAGTGGTGAACAGACTGGTGCAAGCAGACTTTATTGGATTGTTTCTGCAGCAGTTGTTGCAAAAATAGAAAATAATTCATAGACTTCAGTCAACAACTAAGGGTCCTTCGACAAAAACACTGTGGAAATATTCAGTGCCTTGGTTACAGAAGCATACTTCTCCATTGAAGTATTTTTCTGCTCTGAGTACCACAAAAATTATTGGTCACTCTCCTGCTGCATGAGGTTCAATACATGCAAAGAAACCACCCATCTGTGGGGTAAGTTCTGAGAGGCAGTCTGCAAGGCTGAAGACTTAGAGAGGATGAGTTTAGCAAAGCACAGAATCCCATATTCAGCTCTGTTGTGGGTTATGCATTGCCTTTGGCAGCAGTCAGGCTTTTATTGGTAGCTCAATAAGAAACATCTTTAGAGTAGATCACTCCTAATTTATACAAGCTCTCATAACAACAGGTATTCTGTTTCAGGCATCTGTGCATCTGTAGGCAATGAATTTACTTTTTTTTTCTAAAATACTTTTAAAAACAAGACGAATGACCTAATTCAGAGCTAAGTGTCCTCTTTGTACTTGTATAAGTGTCTTAATATGCATTAAGGCTTACTCCAGAAACCACTGATGGTTAGCTCATTCATTATATTGATTGACAGTAAAACATCAAGAAAAGCATCTGTCTGTGACCGCTTTGTCAGGAGAAGTACTGTCTGAACGCTGCTGCCTCTGTGTATGCTGGCATTTTGGCACAACATCTAAATCACTAACAAACAAAATGCCCTTCTAATGAGCACAGTAATATTGGTTCTGAAAAAGCATTTAAAAACAAGCAGAGGATCAGAGAACCCCAGCTCAGGGAGAGCATTGGATCAAATTTTATCTGTAGAACTTTTCTTCTTTTTTGCCTTTCTCTTTGCACTGAGTCTCCATCTGTCCTGTCCTCTCCTCTCCTCCCCCCTTGCCTCCTCTGACCCCTCCTTCTCTCTGGTATTTCCTTTTTGTTTCAAAACCTTTAGAGAAATAATGACAGAATTCTTTTTTTCCTTTTCAAACTTGTTGAATATTTATGAATCTAGAAGACTTTCAGTGCTCCTTTTTTGTTAAGGTTTTTGTTCTGATTTGTTTTTCCAGCAGGAACTATAATCAATGAGGAGCTGTACACAGAATTGTAGGATTTCAGGGGGGGTGAAGCAGATGATATTGTACAGGGTGAGTAGTACTGCAGGGAAACCAGTTTGAAAAGCAAGCTTATCAATGTGAAGGCTTACAAAATCATTTCTGAAGGTGTACAGTTAATAAGATAAAGCAATTAATCTCTTCACTGGCTTGAGAAAATGAGGCAAAGCAGCTTCCAGAAGATAATTTCCATTTCACTGAAATCTAGAATTGCACAACTTCACCATTCATTAAGAAAAAACATCATGGCATTATCTATGAAAGCTCTAGTAGCCAGATGAAGACAGTCCTTTATATTGGGCAATTAAGCAAAATCATAATTGACAATTTAAGTCAAGGCTACATAAATTTGCAAACAATAAGTGGATTGTGTGGAACTGTAGAATCACAGAAATTACCTCTATTTGTTCAGTGATCTGGACTCTGGTGCTCTCTTTATTAAATCTACAGCACATCTGGGTGCAGAGTCTATTCAAGTTATATTTACATTTCCATTCATGTTGAGAATGATACTTGCCACGAATATCAGAGGTGTCATAGGGCTGCATGTCAGCTGGCTTTGAGCCATCCTTCAATATAAGTAAGTCTCTTTCTGATACAGTTTGATGAGATAATTCTGACAGTTCAAGAAATAGCAGCTAACAGCCCAGGGAAGTGCAGTGTTGATGTAGATCAATATATGTTACTTGCCTGTCCTTGTGAGCCAAACGTCACAAGGCTATGTGTGCAGCTTCTGGTTTTACCTGCATACACTGTTGTTTCATTATTACTCATGAAAAGAAAAAAATTGTAGAATTTGGGTGAAAAGCACATTTGATTTGTACTCAGCCTTGGGGAAGGAAGTATTCAAAAATAAAAGAGCAAGTCTTCTGCAAATGCAATTTTTTACAAGGGATTGTAACTTCAAAAGTTGCCAACGAGAGCAATCAAGCCCTTCAGATGAAAGTCAAATTTAATAATAGGCCATAGTTTAAATGATTCTTAATGTACTCATTTCCTAAATGGGAAGATAATCTTTTTTTGGAGGCACTTGTGGATTATTTTTGGAGCCACTTTTTCTGACTTCATAATTCTTTTGCACAGCTATGTGAAATTCTGCCATACATATATGCTGAGAGACAAAACAGTCTGAAAAGGACATCCCAGATGAGAACTTTGAAAATCAGAAGGTAAAAAACAAAGCTCTGTGATACAATTCCTTCTTCGTATCCTTGTTTTCTATCTTTCAGAGCTTTGCTTATCAGTGCTTAGTTATTTTTCTATGTATATATACATATGTATATTTATCTTTCAAAATAAATTCTCTCTCTCTCTCTGCATACTTCATAAGCAGTACACAAACTGAATCCAAGTTAGTGTCGAATTGAAGTCTGGGCTATGGTAAGCTTCTTGTAACAATTTCCATTTAGAGTGTTATCACTCACATCCAGGTCAGCTAGACTTCCCAAGTGCCTGGTGGAGTTACTCTCCATTTCATTTGCAGTTTCTACTACACAGTGGTGAAAACAGAAAATTGGCTTGGCATCATGCAAGGCTAGCCTAACTCAGACAAGGTGTGAGTTAGGCTCAGTGCAATGCATTCAATCCACAGGGAGTCCAAAAACAAGTGCCCATCCCAGGAAACAGTGCAAAGTAAACAAGATGGCATTGAATTGGTGACCTCCACTACCAATGAACAGACTTGGGAGGGAGAGCAGATCACCTCAAATTGCCTGCTAATGTGGTGTACTACAGTTTGGTGGGTTTTATCAGCCAAGAAACACAATATATGTAACTCTCTTAGTCTGCTCCTTGGTTGCTGATGTCAGTTGAGGAAAAAAACCTTAAATTTTTCTTCTGTTATTTCAGAATTTGAGTGGGAAACAAGATGAAAATTATTCAAGAGTCATTATTTTAGAAGCCTCTGTTAGCAGTTAAAATTGGAAATATATTGTGTTAATTGCAACTTCATTAGCTCTTTGAAGTTGCAACAAAGGGTTTGAATGAATAAAAGATCATGGCTAAAGCTCTTGATGTGGCATTAAGTGACACAGATCTGCTGGGTAACAGCCCCTGAAATATCAATGAGCAGCCAACTGAAAAGTTACTTAGACATGCTTTGTGCAGAAGAATGTACAGTTACACACTTCCTGGGCTAGATGCTCTCCAGAACCTTCTTCATCTGTACCCAGGTGTTAGTTAAGAAAAACATAGTTAAAAAAGAGGAGAGAGGTGAACCATTCCACATCAGGCAAATATTCCTTCTGTTCACTGAGGTATGTTTTAGGTAACAGCTCAATTGCTTCTTTAGAATTTTGGTAGCTATAAAGCAAAAGATGGTCAAACTTGGTAGTGAAATTCCAGAAGCCCTGATTCCTTGCCTCCAATGATGAATTCAGGCTATGTTGTCAGTTAAAGTGATCTGATGTAGTTCTACTGCATAATTCTGTTTAAAGCTTGTGATGCATTATTTGCAACTAACATTTTTCATAAGTATAAGCCTTGCCTATAAACACTATAAGGTTTCCATAGCACCTGACAATCCTGTCCTTGCAAAAAATTAATTCAGATGAATTCATATGATACATATTATAGCTTGAGGAAATGCTATTGGGATGCAAACTCTTGGATGACAGCCTTCTACTTCCCAACTACAGGCAAGGCACAAATTTAAAAGCTTATTGCTCTAAGCTTGGGACTCAAAGCCTATCCAAATAATTTACTAAAGTTATAGAATGTAATTTCAAAAAAAAAGGAAGCAACCTTTGAAATATCTAAGACAGGGACCAGAAGTTGATTTTAGATAGAGACCATATAATAAACCTACAGCTAAAATGATCATATATTAGATACATGCCAACTTTTCTGCTTTTAACTAAAATTGAAGACACAGTATTGTCAGAACTGTCAGGAGAATTGCATTGCAAGATATTAAAGTTTTATAAGTTACATCACCTCAAGAACTACTTTGGTGTACATGCAAAAGTTACCACTGAATTGTTTCATAAATAATTGCTTTCATTTTGGTAACCTCTTAGTAGGATTTCAATAGAAGCAAAATAAGAAATCTGACAATTAATCATACACTGGTCAACTATCAATCACATAAAATTCAAAAGCAAACCTTCGACTTCAGAGTTGTCTATAAGTAGCAAATACAATTGGCATTGACTTCTGAGCCTCTGTGTATTCTTTAGGTTTCATTAATTTTAATTATGTTTATCCTGTTCTATGAGCAGTTTCAATAAATGCTGAGCAATGAATATAACAAATTATTAATGTCACCATCATAATTCAAAGGCAGCTGGAAATATGCATACATTTGTTCTTTTAATTTTTATGCTCTATTGTCAAAATGTAGATTATGCTAAGTGTTCTTTTGGGAATTATTAATTACTCCAAATTCCATCAGTAATAATGAAGTTAAAAGTCTCTAATTGTATGAGTACTTTGGGATGATTACATTATACTAAAAATGCAGTGGATTCTGGAGAGTGATGGGGGGGGCTGTTGTTAAGAACAAAACACTGAAGAAAAGAATACCTGGATTCTAATAACGTCTCTTGATGTTTAATCGATATACCATCTTTTCTAGGGGTGATGTTTGTTTTTCTACCATTGCCTCTGTCAAATAAGTAAATATTCAGCTTAGAATAGTATCAAGGTTCTTCAATACTTGCCATTTTATCAACAGCACTTTCATGCATATAGAAGACAAAATTGACAAAGTTTGCATGAAAACATGAATGTCTGGGACCATTTTATAGTATTATTTGAAGAATGTCTCAAAAAAGAATTAATATTCTAGAATATTTATATTAGGCAGAATTGTGACAGGTAAAAGGCATAAGTCCTGAACTTCATAGTCTTGGTTGTGCACATTAACATAGTCAGTAGCTGTACAAAGTCATGGCCACTGTGCTCTTACACAGAAAACTGACTTCCAAATGCAATTTGCTCAGTTTTTCAAACAAGTCAAAGAAAGATTTTACCCTCACAATTTACATCTGGAAATTCAGTAACAAGTCTGAGAAAGGTTGTATGTGAGTCCCCTACATTAGCTGTGCTTTCTACCCATGCTGATTAAGATTTTCACTGCAGAAAATGAAAAAACCCTACTGTGGAAGCCATTTGCATCCAAAAGAGATGGTGTGACATCTTCCTCAAATGAAGATACCAGACAAAGATAGGACAGGATTTTAGTAATTCTTGAAACTTTGGATGTTTTTGTACTAGAACAAATAATGTGTTCCTGTTCTTTTTTTTTTTGGAGGTGGTGGCGTTTGCTTATGAGTTTGGGTTTTGGGGATTTGGGGGTTTTGTTTTGTTTTTTAACAAGAGAAAATATTAAGAGCTATGTAATATTATGCACAACATCCATAACCAACATGTAGTCATAGTAACTGCTGTAGTGAATTCCCCTCAATACTCCTACCTTCTGTTCCTACTGAACCTTGAGAAGACCAGCTCCCCATCTTGTCTCATATTGGATTTGGTGGAGGTACATGCGTTACTCAGTTTGAACATCTGGCCATATATATTTTGTTCTTAGCCCTTATTTATATTTTCCAAAACTATGAGAAAAGTTTGTATACTTAACTTTGAGCACATGTCCATCATACATTGAGACATAGTTTGTTATACATAGGCCTGACCTGCCTTTGATTTAAATGCTAATTAGTCTATGAAGAAGCAAAAGAGTAGGAAGCAAAAGTCCAGGAAGAGGGGTTTATTTTCCAGAAAGTATATTCAACCTGAAAATGTGAGGATATTTCTAAAAAAAGCAATCTCTGTTTCACTGTGAGGATCTCTTTCATGTTGAAACTCTTAGTCCTTTGGCATAATGCCAGATTTAGCTCCAGAAATTTATACCTTTTCCTCTCTTTATTTTATTTTCAATTTGTTTGTTTGTTTACCCTTTTTGTTTTGGTACCCTCTGGATTTCATGATGAGATTGCTTTTTGTCCGCAGAGAGCGTCTCCACAGAAAAATCCAAATGTGAGACCATTCTGTGAAGCTTCTGAACAATTGAACTCTCAGAGTTCTGAAGGTGGAGTACGAATGACTGCACGTCTTCCCCGCCACTGTCGCTGCAGCTGTTACGGTGGCATACAAAGAAAAGATTTTTCCCATTAGAGTTTCAGTAAGGAAAGGCCACAGTCTTCACTTTGAATTGACACTGAAAAGTCTGTGTACTGAGAGATGAAGTACAATATGCATTTGCTTGTTGATAATAAGTTGTGCTGAGATTTGAATTTGAATGGATGCTTGGCTCTCTGTAAATACAGAGAAACAAATCAACTTTTCCAAATTAAATGCAACAGGTATAGAAATGACTACATGTATGGTTCTTAATAATAATAATAAAAAAAAGAAAGAAAGCAATAAAAAAGAGATTAAAAAAGGCCTACAAATGACCAGGGTGTTTTGGTAAATATTCTTGCTCATTGTTATAGCTGTGCTTTTATTTTACAGGGAGTTTTGCTATTTCAGGGTGACTTTTTCCCCACTTTGAAATATGACTTTTTAGCAATGTCAATTTTTTCTTTGCATGTGAAAACATATGTGGAGAATTAATAATATGCTAATGAAACATTTCCAGGTGGCTCTGGTCACTATAAGCCAAATCACAATCCTAACTGGCAAGTTGAGCTACCTAAATCATTCTAGCTACTTGTAGCAGAGAAGAGAAGGGTGATCCCAGTGATGTTACAGGGAATTTCTGCAGGAATCAGGTCAAGAAAATTCACATTGTTGTGTTCTTTTTAATTTAAAGTTGATTTTGGATAGAATCTTGTATAAACTTCTGTGGGAAGATAATCAGTTTTACATACTGATACTGTAACTATTTCCCACCTTCTGAGTAGTCCAATACAAGTATTTGCCCTCTCTTTGATTTGCTTTGTAATTTCTTTTAGATTCTTCTTTGGAAAAGGATGGGATTTGAAATTACTACCTGTTTTGCCTAAGTATATCTCTCATGAGATCTCATCATCAGTTGCTGAATTTTTTTAAGATTTTTAATTTACTGCTACAATCATAGAACCATAAAATAGCCTACTGTTGAGGTTTCATACTGGCCAAATGCCAGGCACCCACGAAAGCCTCTCGCTCACTCCCCTCCAAAGCTAGACAGAGCAGAAAAAATTTAATGAAGGGTGCATGAGCTGAGATAAGGACAGACTTGATTTAAAGATATTAAGTGAATTTGTTACTAAGAAACTTGGAGCAAGATAATGATAAGTAGAATAAGCCATTAAAAACACCTCTTTTTTCCCCCCCAACCCCTCTTTCCTTCCCAGAGATGGCACAGGGACAGACTAGTGGGGGTTTGCATCAGTATTTTATCCCAGTTACAGTTATAATATTGTTTATTACATAGTTCCCTGAAAAGCTAAAAAGACATTGGGATATTGTGGTGTGTTCTTAAATGTTGATGCAAATTGGTTGAAAAAATTCTGTCTGATGAGCTGAGATAGTGGTAAGATCATAAAATGATTCAGCTCAGGTTGTAAGGACCTTAAGAGGTCATCTAGTCCAACTTTTTGCAGGAAAGGGAGCCAAGAGGAGCTTGTCTGACGCTGTGTCCAACTGCATCTTGAAAACCTCCTAATGGGGGCTCCACCACATCCCTGGGGATGTTGTTCCAGTGGGTGATTGTTCTCATAAAAATTTTCTTCCTTAAAACAAGGTGAAACATGCAACTTGTACCTGTTGCGCCTTCTCTGGTCCCTGTGACTGACTCCCTCTGAATGAAAAGTGTGATTCTGTCCTCTTAGTAGCTGCCCTTTAAGTACTGAAATACTGTAGTGAGTCTTCTTAGGAGGTTTTATGCCTATTTTTGGCTTGATGCATTTTGGTTTATCAATAAAAATGTCATATTATAAAGCCAAACTTTTATGTTTCATTAATAATGCCAGCAAGGAGTCATTATGTGTCTAACCTTGGTCCTGTAGAAATCTGGAGGTAGTGTGCACTGAAGTGCAGTCATCTGGGATCACAGCTGCTCAGCCAATGTGCTTGGTCTGCAGCAACTTCTCTTCTTCAGTGCATGGCTGAGCACTGTCTCTAGCTACAGTTTTTGGAATATTTGTCTCCAAACAAGCTCTCATTTCAGATGAACCCTTCTTTGCACAGCTACCAGTATGAAAGTGAAATGCTTTCCTGTCTCCACATTATTTGGTTTAAGTTCACTTGACAAGTCTTTTGGTAAGCTGTTTTATTTATATTGCAATTTTATATTGCAAATTATATTGCAAAAAACTCAATTGCAAGTTTTCTAATAAAGCCTCAGAGGGTCTGAATTTTGCTTGACACAGGATTTTGTAACTTGAAATCTGCGCAGGATGTTATAACCCATTTAAATCTGTAGCTTCAGTTGAAAAATATTGTGAGATGCGTATCCTAGTTCCACTGGGGCATTAGAGGAACACCTTCAGAAGAAAGACCTGCACAATGCCCCAGTGTGCAAGCCAGACTTTCAACAGGCTGGACATTGAAGCCTTCTGACCAAATATCCAGATGAGTTTAGATTATAGAGTACATCAGTTGCATTTTAAGGAAAACGTGATCAAAATACAGTTTAGTCAGGAGCTTGTCTTTAGGAAGACTCTCAGTAAAATATATTGAAAATACTTTTACTTGATAAGTGAATTTCTATTGGATACTGCATAAACACTTTTAGTCAGAACTAGGCTTCAATATATTGCAGTAAGCCATATTAATTCTTACCTAGAACATTCATATTTATGCAACTTGATTGAAATAGTCTAATTCTGTATGCTTAGCAGTATGTCTTATTTTAGGTAATCTAAATTAAGTTTTAAAAGTCTTTCTATTTGCAGGGGATTCAACTTGCTTCCATAGTGATAATTAATTGTATTAATTTTGAATGTTTCTGTCTATCTATCTGCCTATCTATCCATTTATCTAATCAATTGAGCGTTTTTTAAAAATTTTATATAACTTCTCTGAATAAATACAGACAAATCTTCATCTGTGGTTGAGGCAGTTTTCAAGGGCAAAAGTTTTTCTTCCATTATGAATTCATCATTAATACTAGAGCAGGATTTTTTTAATACACAAGAGATACATACATACTTCTTATTAGGGAGTTAATTTACTGCTGTGCTGCATTGTGAAAGTATTTAAGTTAGTCTATTATGTTATATGTTACTATATTAAAATTGTCAAATTCTGTAAGAATTTTAATTCTTTTATAGTCTTTCATATGGAAATTAAAAATAAAATAATCTTTTCATGAACCTGTTTTAAAAAGCTGCTTCCAAATACATGGATTACTCTAAATTCAGAGACACTGTCCCTATAGAAAATTCAATGACACAGCTTCTATTAACATAAATGCAACTTTCTATAGGCATAATCCGCCTATAGAAAATCCCAGAAATAATCCCAGAAAATCTCAACAATACTCTGATGTCTCAGGGTTCCGGGTAAAAAAGGACATTTTTAGATGAAAACCTGTTGATATATTTTTGTCTTCCATTGCTCAAGGCAGTATACTTAAATTTTAAAAAAACCTAAATTACAAAAATCATAAATATTGAAAGAGCATGGTTTACTCTACAAGATTTGCAATGAGGCACTTGTAGATGCAGCATTAATTTCTGCCCTTGATTGATGACCTCACAACATTCATTCATAGCTGGGCTATGCTCTGTCACTCACAAGTTACACATAAGGTCATCTGTAATGACTAGAAATTAATAATGTATTTTCAATCACTTCATTCAATATCCTTTATCTATACACAACTCCTTGAAAACAGGTTTCCCAATGAGATCAAGACTTTAGGAAACATAACATTCATAAACAACAAAGTAGATATTTAGACAACTGTTTTTAAGGAATATTTATTGCATCTAGCTTTCAATACTTATTTAGTTATGTCATGTTTGGGTAGATACAGAGAGTTCTGGCTCAGTAGAAAGTTCTACAGTGAATTTAACAAGCTTTGAGCTGAATTTAGTGTCCAGATTTTGACACTTGGTTGCTTTGCTGAATAGGGGATGTGTAGGATTGGAAATGGCTAAGAAATCCATTTTGCTTCCTCTCATTGGGTTAAAAAGTAACAGGGAAATTCTTTCACAAAGATACCATCTGCCCAATAAAAAAGAAAGAAAGATAAACTTTCATGATTTTGCTCTTGTCCATACACTCCTTCTTCCTCAGCTTCCCCAAGCCTAAGCTCTCTCTCAGAAAAGTGAGACATGGGGAAAAAAAGAGGCTCCTCAATAACTAAGTGTCTTTGCTGACTGCAAAATCAGACCAGATGGGTTCTCCAAGAATGACACAGGACAGAAGGAGTTACTTATAAAGGAGGCCACATTTAGATTGTGTAAGATTCAAAAGTTTGCTCATCACATACTTGTTAGAATTTCTTTTTGCTTCATCTCTGACCTTCTCTATTCCCAAGGGCTGCATTATAACAACATTTTCCTTCTTTCAGTATGATTTACATTCAGTAAGCTGACGCAGCACCAATTTTTCTTCCATACTACTATTGCAAAAAATTCCACTGAAGAGCTCAGTGTGACTAACAGCCTCTCAGCTGCCTCATTGTACACCACCTCAAAATGGTCTCTCTAGCCTAACTACAAGTACCAACAGTGGACACAGAGGACAAAAGAATCATCTGTAATCTCTGCCTAACTGCGAATAATGAATATTCTTTATATGCAGAATAATTCCAGATTTCAGTTTGTTTTGAGTGGGGCTTTGGGGAAGGGGGAGTGTGGTGGGGAAGGGGAGGATTGGCATATATTCTAAGCAATATAATCAGTATGAAAAATGTCATCTTATTTCCTTTCAGAAAGTTTGTCACTATCTTAAAAAGAATTTGTACAGGGCCAACACACTTATTAAAATTCATAAGGTCTTAACTTACCTGGCTATGCCATTAACTGACAGGCTGTTTTTTTATCTGTCTCCGTTTCTAATCTCATTCTCACCTGAAAATGGGTTATTTTTGAACGCGGTAAATAGAAAAAACGATGTCAGTTTGATTTCTCTATCCTTTGTTTGTCTTACTCTTTGTCAATCACGTTACCCACGTTGGGTACCCGAAGCCCTTGGAGGCTCTCCTTTTGTTCCCCTCACCGTTCCCGTTGTATCCACACGCACGTCTCGCCCACGGCTTTATGCACACCTATAGAGTCTTGACATGCAGCACTGACAGGCCCCTTAGATTACCACATGCAGATAAACAGATGTGACACTAAATATGTCATCACTCCTCTATTCAAATAGCTCTTCAGCTTCAATGTCAGTAGAAAATAAATTTTGTCTTTTTTATTTTCTCCAGTCTCATTATATGTGCAAAGGACTTGATGTATGAAATCTTTTCATTTCTTAGTCATAGAAACTCCTTTTTTACTCCATAATGAGATGCTTTGTTGTTGTTGTTTTAAAACTGTTTTCTGTACTCATTTGAAAGGTATGCAGTTAGAAAAGATTCAGAAGTTGAAAGTAGTGTTAATTTAACCCCTCTTGATATTATAAAAGCATATTACAGGAAGGAACTTATTCTCAGCCCTGGCCTAAATCAATACTGGCAAAGCCAGCCTTCCTAAATGTAAGCCTTCCCCAGAGCTTAGTGACTTTGAATTTGGTCTTAAAGTACAGATTTCTTCACCTAATTAAAGTCAGTGCAAACTTTGGCATTATCAGGAACACAGTTTAAAAAAACATTTAGATCATGCTATTTCTGCATACCTTGCTTTCTGTATTTGAAGCTATGCATAGCATTGGTGAGCATTGGTGAGTAGCCTGAAAGGACTGCGAGCTGATGAAAACAAACATGGGGAAAATTGTCCTTCAAAAGTAGCCTTACATTGCTATAGATCAAGTGGTAAAACAATGTGATGAGGTAAGTTTTATACCTTTTTACCTCTAAGTAAAGTTATTAAGTTCCTAAAATGTTTGCTCAGTTGTGGAATATTCTGTTTTATTCTCTTGTTATTACGGGGGAAGTCTTGTTTCTTTTTCTGACATTGTCACCAGACTCATTCCCTGCTGGCCAGGTTTTTTCTATAATTTACCTCTGCTCAGATGTTTTGTTACCTAGGCAACGTATTCCATTCAATTCTACTTTTGTTCTAAAACAACCACAAGCCCCTCTTTAGTATTTATCTGTGTCCCTGGAGGTGGACTAAGGTTGTTTGTTTGTTTAAAGGGGCCAGGAGTCAGCTCTTGTCCTGGCGTGAAACTAATGCTTTTCTAAAGCGAGCCAACCAAACCCACCAAAATGCTTCTAATTATAAAACGCTGGTTTATCAGGACATAAATATATTACTGAAACAAAATACTTCTCAAAATAGAGAACATAAATGAAGCTGTGCAAATAAATCTCGATGAACTGCTCCAGGATGGGTCCCTTCCATGGGATGCAGTCCGTCAGGAATAGGCTGCTCCAGCATGGGTCTCCTGCAGGGTCATCCACCCTGCCAGAAAACTTGGTCCAGCATGAGCTCCTTTCTCCATGGGTCCACAGGTCCTTCCAGAAGTCTGCTCCAGCATAGGCTTCCCATAGAACCACAGCCTCCTTTGGGCATGCATCCACTCTGTCATGGGGTTCTCCAGGGGCTGCAGGTGGATCTCTACTCCCCTGTGGACCTCCATGGCCTGCAGGGACACAGCTGCCTCCCCCATGGCCTGCCCCACTCACTGCAGGGGAACCTCAGCCCCAGGACTCCCATTACCAAAGCCTTGCCACACAAACCCAATACAGTCCATAGGAAAAAAGGACCCCTTTCTACTTCAGCAATTGTGCACACGGTCATGTCTGTTCATGCTCACAACCCTGTCCTCCAAAACCTGAGCAGTGAACACCTGCCTGCTACTTGTATTTCCATTGCTATGCTCTGAATTCTGAGGACTTCAGAATGTAATTTGCACTCTATAGTTGAAATAGATGTCCTTGAGCTCCCAGACAAGAATTACAGTTCATTTGCTCTGCCATGTATAAGGCAGTGTTTCCCTCAGTTATATTATGAAATGGTGAAAAAATGGCTAAAAAACTCTGGTCTAAGCACAGATACTCTTCTGATACTTCATTGTTTTAGGATTTAGTAAGAAAATGTAGGGAAATGTCTCTTTTGTAAGAGGTTTAGTTCCCACTTTTTCTGCATACCCTGAAATAAAAAGTGAAACAAATATTTTCAATAGCAAATAGAGCAAAATTGAGAAGCTGTTTTCCTAACCTGGATGAATGTTTGAGAGATAAATGTAAAGTCTTATTCAGAAGAGAGGGAAAGAGAAGCAAAAGAAACTACAAAAGCAGAAGTAAAGCAAAGTTGAAACAAAAATAAATAATGAAAAGAATGTTCCATTAAGTTGAAAAGTTATTCATGACATCTTGTGAAGTGTTAATTTACTCAGAGGTCTTAAACAAATTAAAAGAGCAAAACAATGAAAGAAATATCTTTTTGGCCCTCCAAGTTCATATTACTAATATTAAAAACAGGCAATTTGACAATAACAGGAAATTTTTCTAAAAATATCTTCAAAATGAGAAATATAATGTAAACTGCCTTTTTCTTTCAAAATAGTCCTTTTTCTGTTGGTGGTGTTAGAAACATTTGCTTCCAAATCCTACGTTGCATGTGGTAGAAGGAACATCTCATGCATCTGCTCCCAAAATCTATCTTCTGTTCTTTCTTTGTACCCCAGCTGTACAAAACACAGCTACATCTAAGATTTTGGGAAAAAATCTCAAATATTTGATGGAAATATTATTGAGGGTTTGGATATTTCTTTGTAAAGCAGGTGAGCATCTTTTTCTTTGTTCCTTTTTTTTCTTTTTCTGTCACGCACTCAAAGATGAGAGCTTTATTTTATTCTTTATCTTACACTGTGGCTGCATGATTTATTGAATATTTAGCTATAGTGATATCATGGTTACAGAAAATTTTATAAGTTTTTTATATTTAAAACATCTTTTCTGTCTTAGAATCTGTAGCCAGGGCCTACATCTTGTCATTGCATTTAAATAATTACGCGGACATATAGGAGACTTAAACAAAACATTCCAATCTTCCTTTATTGAAAGCAAGCAGTGTTACAAATTCATTGGTCACCAACAATTCAGGAACAATGAATTAATGTGCCTGCAGAAACAAGAACAGTGTAACTGTAGTCACATTCTTTTTGCCTATCTCTGAAGATTTACTTTAACTATTGAAGAAACAGCTAAAACAACTCTTTTAGAATAATGAAAAATACTGTGACATATTGTATGGTATTGCTCTTATCCTTCAAATAAGCCCCTTTTATTACATATTGCACATGACATATTTTATCAGAACATAGTAATTCCATATTAATTGGAGTATAATCTGTGATTTGAGAAGCCAGTTCTCTTTGTAACAGAAAGCCTTTGGATTTTTATATGAGAATAGTAAAAAGTTAGTATTACTTTATGAGGCTAATAAAGAAAAGCAGAAAGATTATATTGCTATATTTTAAATTCCTTTTTCTTGTCTCTTAGTTTATGTACTGCAAGTGGTAGTTGTATGAATTAGATAGGAGCTAGGTTAAAAAAGTGAAACTTTGACATGAGTCGTGGTTAGGTTGACTTTAGGGCACTCTAATTACTACTGCCTTGCTTGAAGTACCCTGGAGAAGTTTGATTTTCAGACACGCTCAGCACATCATGAAATCAAAATCTCTTATCACAGCTTGACTGCTTGATAGCAAGGCACACAAAGTGTGCTTTGATTTTGAAACTGTTGGCCACTAAGTCAATTTCCCCAGTTTCTGAGATCCAGGGATCTTCCTTCAGACTCATTACCAGGAACTGGTGCAGTTCAGCTAAACTGCTTGTCAGATGTCTACAGGAAATTTATGCTATTTCTGTAATGTAGAGCCAACAGAGATATTACTGGTATATTTCAGCTGGCTAGAGTGCACGTCATGTTTTGTCAGAAAATTACGTTGAGATTCTGTCAAAAGTATGAAAAGGATTTTGGACTCATTGGCCCCACAGCCTTGTTGTTCCCTCTCCAGCATGCTGTGGGGTGGGAAGAGCAGCATTTCTGGCTACAGAAGCACAGGACACCTGTCTCCAGCCTTAGCTGTTCCCTGCAGTGGGGGCAAAGCCGCAAGGTGGAGAGCATCATTCCCTCTGCAGAGAGGAAAAGAGAGAGGTAGTCATCACCTCCCTTGCCCTTTGGCATGTTAAATGTTGATGTATGCCCATATAAACACACAGGACCTGTTCCCACCTGAGCTCTTTGGGCACTTCTGTCAGCAGCAGTAGAAAACAGGGTGTTATTTACTGACATTTCTGGAGGTGCTCGTGGTGCCAAGCCTGCCAGTGCTGCACGGTGAAGTGCTGTGGCGAGCGCTGCACAGCTCAGCCCAGAGCTGTTGTTTAGAGGAATTAGTCTGTCAGCATGGTTCAGCTCTTACAAATTGCTAATGGATTTTGTGCATGTGTTATCTTGAGCTCCAGTCCTGCTGGTTTTGTGTGAATGCACTCCTGGAAAACTATGTTGTTATAACTAATAGCTCTATGTCGTGCACAATTGGGAGGAAAATTAATTTCTGACTTCTGTCAGGTTTGTTTTCCTTTTATTCCAGGTGACACAAAGTCCCAGATCCTCATTTTTCAAGTTCTTTTTGTTCTTTGGGTCTTTGTTTGCATGTAAAAGCAATATTTAATTTATGGTTTTCAGCCATTCAGCTTTGTACTAGAATCACAGAACCATAGAATTTTTCAAGTTGGATGTGATCATAAAGATCTTCTGTTTCCAAATCCCATGAATTGGACAGGGACACATTCCACTAGACCAGATTGCTCAAAGTCCCATCCAACCTGGCCTTGAACAATGCCAGGAATGGAGCATCCATGACTTTTCTGGGCAATATGTCCCAGTGCCTCATCACTTTAAGAGTAAAAAATTTACTCCTAATATCTAATCTAAACCTACCCCTTTTCAGTTTAAAGTCAAGTCAGGTAGACCAAAGGTATACAGGATCCTGCACCCTATGACAACAGACAGAAGAGGATGCTCAGACAAGAGTATGAGAACAGAACACATCTAGATCACTCCCCATTACCTTCTCATCTTTCATTTTATATTCTAAATAGTGAAGACAGATGATGACTAAAAGAAAAATTAATTGCCATTTTTTCACAGGCAATGACAAGATGAGGAACAAATGGATTGAAAACGTCATCCATACATCCAAACCAATAACTGAATGAATTTGTCTTAGGCCTTTCCAAATAAGCAGTAAGATATCAGTGTCAGACAATATCTGATGTTCAAGTAAAAATTATTTTCTTATGCAGAAAGTCATTCAAACCATTAGATTTGGACTAGATTCAGGATTGAAACTTGTATTCTGACTTGAAGCTGTAGCATTTACTTAAAGACAAGGAGTCTACTATAGAGTCAGTTCCTAAAGTGGGAATTCCCAATGCTTGTATAAGTCCCAGATTCAGGGCTATGACAAGCAAAGCTGGTCACATTCTTAGGATGTAAATTAATGTAATAGGAGCTTTCAATGTGCAAAACAAGTTCAAATTTTGGGCTGCTGTGCATGGGATTTTCTGGGCAATCCAAATGGTGATTAGGTAGGATTTTATGAAAAATGGCAATACTTTTATAGGCGTTAAATTATTAGTCCCTATATTATTTATGGTAATATTTTTATCATAATTAACCTGTTTGGTATTAACGAAGATGTACTATGTGAGCTGAAATTCCTATTCATTTGTTAGTTAAAAAGCCATTCAATTTTTATGCTCCAGAATTGGGGCATGGACACTAGTGTCACAAAATGAGATAGACACAGTGGGAATACTATTTCAGCAGTCTACAATACAGTAAAAACATCTCTCCTTTTCACAACTTCAATACTCAGCTGATGTCAGGCCCAACATCACAAGCAGAATTTCATTAATTTATACCAGCCAGATGCCTTCTAAATTATAAGTGAAAATTCTAAAAGTCTGATGTTTCTTTTTTTTTTTTCATTTTTTTACCTCTCTGCTCTTTATCTAGCTTCTGCTCTCAGGGGACTAGCCATCTGTGAAAACAGTAGTCGCATTTTCTTAATAGTAATGTCTCAGTTTAGAGTACCCAGCACAAGTTATTCAGTGCTATAGGAACCCATAGAGCTGTGCATGGGGATTTTTACTGAAAAATAGATTGCTTGACCTGCACCTTGATTTGGCTCAGATCTACACACCTTACAGTGCAAAGGAACACTGTTACCTTTTTTTTTTTTTTAGTTTTCTGTCTGTTTGGTTGTTTTTTTAAAAAGATAGACTTGCCTGGCTGCATAATAAGTCCAGCATTAGGAGTAAGAGAGTCATGTATGATGTATTTCTAACCTAGCACAATGAGGAAGCATTGATAATGCTGTTCTAGAGGAGAAAGGCCCAAGGTCCTTTCAGACTGCTGCCCACTCTTCATGATCTCTTTGAAAGTACTAGATGTTTTGCTTAGTAGGCACCCTCTTTGCTCTTGTCCTGTAGGGAAGTTTCCCACCACATCGATTTACTTGCTGGTTTTCAACTTAAAGTAACAGCAATGTCCAGTGAAATGAGACTTCCATGAATCGCTTAATAAATTTGAAAACGTCTGTGATCTACCTCCTTCCTCTGATGTTTCCCAAGACTGGCCATTGTCCCAAAGGCCATAGCAGAGACAGGAAAGACTTACACATCAAGCTTTTGGTAAGTGATGTCACTCTCAAAATTTTTCATTTGTTTTTACCAAAAATTAAGTATTTTGTTCTGAAACTTAAATTTGTTAAAGCAGCAGCTCAGGCAAGCTCTGATCTCAAGATCAGTGCAGCTGCATAAATGCTTTTCTTGTTGCTTAGGTAAACAAGAAGGGAGGGAGGACTTTGTTTTGGTATTATTCTTGGTAAGCAATGCTACAGAGGTAATTTATTAATATCTGTTATAAAATACGTATGTAATAACTTTCAGAATATTAATTTTTCCATCCCTAAAGCTAAGTGAAAAACACATTTAACGCTCTCAATTTAGTGTCTTATCTCTAATATAGTTTTTCTATGTCTATTTCAGTACCAACTGAAATAAGATTCTAAGTAATCTCTTTTTAAAAGACACAGTCTCACATATACTTACATTAGTACATGAGTTGACTAGTGAATGCTAAAGCAGTTTGAAGATTTTTTTGAACAAGTGTAGGCATACAGCTGCAACAATACTTATCTGCATTTTATACAAAGAGCTTATATACACACAGATGTTTATGTTCTAAGTCTATGACTGGCTTTACATACTGAGAGCTGAAAGAACTTAACATAAAAGGCTGTCAGGAATTGCTCCTTAAAAAGCACTAAAATGTCGTGGGTTAGTTGAGGGGTTTTTCAATAAATATTTTGACAGTTTCCTCTGCTTCTAAGGAAAATCTACAGGATAACATGGTAGCTTATCTAGAATTGTTATTGGTGAAAAATATTTTCTGTCTTACACTGGAGGTTGTACACACATTTTTGTTGCACACTGATTTTCTGTATGCCCTACAGGCTTATCCTTGCTAATTTAGAAAAAAAGATGAAGTGGACTCCCCAGGAAAAGGTACACATGGCATGTGTTAAACCAAACCAAACCACACTGCCTGAGTGAGAATGTAGCACAACAAGGAGCCAGTGGCCTCAGATATACCTGCATGCTAAGTATAAGTACCTTTCTATCTCCTTCCCCCACCCACTTTATAAATGTTTTATTGCTATGATGCGTAAACAGGACACCAAGAAACTTATACTATTCTAGTACTTTCTTCCATATAGTCACTTCAGGGATCACCAGGCTCTCTGTGAGCATTGTCTGGTTTCCTTGCCCATGTTGCT
Organism: Notiomystis cincta; assembly: GCA_013398075.1. Classification (NCBI taxonomy): domain Eukaryota; kingdom Metazoa; phylum Chordata; class Aves; order Passeriformes; family Notiomystidae; genus Notiomystis; species Notiomystis cincta. Next base: position 86,256 of record VZRX01019765.1, read on the forward strand.
CCTGCAGGAAGGGCTTCAGCAACATTCCCTGCAAACACTCAGGTGATCTGCCCATCAATGCGTTGAGAGGAGACTCAGCAAGCTCCAAAGGGTCCCTTAGGTTTTTTGGATGTGATACTCTCATCCTAGTGAAATTTCCACAATGAGCTGAACCTCTTCTGTTCTCTACACTCTAAAAGCAGTGCTTCTAAACGATCATCACCTTTCTTGGCTCCAAAAGTCTATGGCCTAGTTTTACAGAGTGTGGGCAGGAGAATACATTTATAGCTATTTGTTGATGTGTGTAAGACTGCCCTGAGCTACCTGGATAGCTGACAGAAGGACAGAGCAATTTTTGCCTCTCAAGTCATGACTCATGTGTAGCAATTTCTTATGTTTACAAGACACAGGGAATTAATAGAATTAAAATCTTGATCAAAATAATTTAATGAAGGAACCACTCTTTTTCTACTTATCCGTGAAAGAATTCTCATTATTTTAACAGCATAAAGAACTATCCTTGGTAAAACTTGACTGTCAAGATTTTGTATCCTAAGAAAATAATTCAGTTCATGTTCTCTTCTCTTCTGAGAGATAAATGCTGAGGAAAAACATGGCTCTTTCCTTATTTAATTTTGCTATGTTTGGTTAGATTATTGCAGTTGCAGTTACAGATCCTAATTTTATACCCTTCATGTAGAGGTGTAAAGATACAAGTGTATCCACTTGGTATATTTCTGTAGCCAAAATATTTATATGGGGCATGCTGCTGATGTCCCAAGCTGTTATGATCCAATTATTGAGAGGTGTCTCTGCCTGAACTAAGGTGCAATGGAGACCATATGCTGAAGCCAATAGTATGGATTTTATTTAACAGTAAAGGTAAGGTAGAGAGAGATAGAAAGAAATAGGAAAAAAAGGGGGGCAGGGGAAAAACAGTCAGAGAGAGACAGATTAAGTAGAAAGATGTTACCACCTGTAGCTGCAGATGGCATCCCATTGATCCTTCTTCTGCTGCTCTTCTTGGTGGTGAGGGTCTCAGGACTCATTCCTCTGGAGGTACCACCTTTATATCATCCAAGTTCCTGGTATCCACAGATGTTCCCACTACTTTGGGTAGCGTGTGTATAAGCAGTTGCTTCACTTCCCACAGTTTGCCACAGTGGGATTTTTTGTCAGGATGCATTAACTAGGATGTGCTAACCAAATCTCAGCTCCACTTGTCTAGAATTAACACCTTCCTGTTGCCAATTCCTCTCTTCTTTGCTTATCTCAGGTTCCTGCTGTTCTGTGGCCTTAACAGTGTTTGAGGCAGTTGTGATGTTTAAATCTCCTACAAAAGCTCAAAAATCAAAAGATGGGCCAAGATGGCTAAATAAATCCTTTCATAGCCTCTTTCTGTGTATGGGGATAGTTCTTGAGCTGGCATACGTGCATGGGAGTCAGACTGGAGAAGAGAAGCTCCCTTCCTTGTTTGGGGGGNTATGGATTTTATTTAACAGTAAAGGTAAGGTAGAGAGAGATAGAAAGAAATAGGAAAAAAAGGGGGGCAGGGGAAAAACAGTCAGAGAGAGACAGATTAAGTAGAAAGATGTTACCACCTGTAGCTGCAGATGGCATCCCATTGATCCTTCTTCTGCTGCTCTTCTTGGTGGTGAGGGTCTCAGGACTCATTCCTCTGGAGGTACCACCTTTATATCATCCAAGTTCCTGGTATCCACAGATGTTCCCACTACTTTGGGTAGCGTGTGTATAAGCAGTTGCTTCACTTCCCACAGTTTGCCACAGTGGGATTTTTTGTCAGGATGCATTAACTAGGATGTGCTAACCAAATCTCAGCTCCACTTGTCTAGAATTAACACCTTCCTGTTGCCAATTCCTCTCTTCTTTGCTTATCTCAGGTTCCTGCTGTTCTGTGGCCTTAACAGTGTTTGAGGCAGTTGTGATGTTTAAATCTCCTACAAAAGCTCAAAAATCAAAAGATGGGCCAAGATGGCTAAATAAATCCTTTCATAGCCTCTTTCTGTGTATGGGGATAGTTCTTGAGCTGGCATACGTGCATGGGAGTCAGACTGGAGAAGAGAAGCTCCCTTCCTTGTTTGGGGGGGTACCTGTGGTTTGGACCTCAGTCACAGTGCCCAGCAGCGTCTGTGAGGAAAGGTGAGCCATGTCTTACAGTTTAAGGGGCAGGAGGGAAGCACAGAGATTTCCAGGCTATCTGTGCCAGGTTTATTACGTGTCTAACTTTGGTGTTCTTAACTACCTACATAGAAAGTGATGGGAGCAGGGGTGTCAGAGATGTCTCAGAGCCCTGAGTCAGGTGGCTACATGCAGGCAGTACACACCCTGCTCAGAGACCTGTTCTGGGTCGTGGGGGCTCCTGGAGTTGCTCCAGAAGCAATCCAAACTTTGGTTGCTATCAAGTGACTTTATGGTGCAGCACTTGATTTTCTGCTGAGAAATCTGTCTTATTCCCCAAACCAATTGAAGCACAGTCAGCCAAAACAATTTCCCATTAAATAAAGAGTGTGTAACAACAATTAAAAAAAATTAACTCAGTGGAAGCTTCTTTTTTAAACCTTCTGCGCTTCTATTCCAAGGTCTTTTCCTGTTAATTTAATTAATTTGCTATTTAGGAGTAAGGAAGGAGAGGGTCAATCTCAAAGCATCACATTTTCTAACAAGTTATATCTGCAATTGATTTTTTCCACCATACACCAAAAATTACACTGTCTTAGGATAATAAAAAAGCCATTTCAGAATAAATTATAGAAATTATTTTTCTTCTGTTGCAAGTGAAACAAAGTAAAATAACAACCCCTGGTGGGCCTACACGCTGGTGTTTATTTAAGAATCAACGTAACTAGATCTTTTACCCTGCTCCTTCATCCCACACTCTTACCCTCACTTTAGTCTGGGCTTTATTCCCAGGTCTTGAATTTCCTTCCCCACAGGGAAAAGTGAAGATCAGCCCAGGAAGGATGGGCAGAAAGTCATACCAGTCCTTGCTCTGCCATTGTTCAGTCACCAGTTCTGGGTGTTACTGGCCAAGGCCTTGGATGCTCAGTGACATTTATTTCCACCAAAAACCTGATCTCCATGATCTGTAGGTTATGTACCTTCATCTTTCCAAGATTGTTCACTCTTTTTGGAACACTCCTTTTTCACACTTGCTCTTCTTCCCAGAATTCAAGCCCCTGCTTTCCCAATCTAAATAGTCCCTGTGCAGGAGCAGAATGTGTGACCATCCCCATGTTTGGTGCTTCTTGTCTCTTATCAATTGGCAATCTGGGGTCATGCCACTTGTCTTTCATCCAGATGTGCATTCACCCACATACATGAAATAATCTGTTACTTGTCAAAATTACCAGGTTGAAGTTTTTCACCTTGATCTTACCATGTTTTATTTTATGCTGCTGTTCTGTTCAGGGTTGTCGCGGTTTGGACAGGTGTTTACCAAGAAAGGCAGGAGCTTCCCTTGGAATGAGAAATGTAAACTACCCTTCCCTCCGAATTGGTAATACTTTGAAATCAAGGGGCTCTCAGGCAAAAGAGATAGGGAATAGGAATAACAGATCTTTACTAAGTATTTATATGAGGTAAACAGACAACAACTGTACCGGTGACACCAAACCAGACCCAGAGAACCCACTGGCAGCTGCTCTCAGGTGTCAGGCACCTTCCCCTTGGTGCAGTTCTGGTCCCGGCCGGCAGGGGCGCTGTGGCTCCGCTGGGCAGGGCAGGTGCGATGGTTCCCCCGCGGCTGCAGGGGGCGCTGTGGGGCAGCTCGGGGAGCAGACGCCAATGGCGGCTCGACCGCAGCGATCCCGGGGTGGTGGCGGAGATGTGCTGGAAACTCCGCGGCTCTCTGGAAACCCGGGACACCTCAGCANTCCTTAAGTATCGCATCATTAGCATTTCTAAAGAGGAAAAAATTTCTCTAAAAAACGTCAACAAGGGTCTATTTCCTTGTAAAGACCAAGGCCAACCATAGATACTTATTAGCAATAACTGAGAAGTCAAAGGAAATAAGAAATCCCATTTAAATGTGCTCTTTTCCTCCCTCCTTTACTACTTTCATGTAAGAGCCAGTCAGGCTGATCTGTCTGTGTCTTCCTTAAACTGCACCTGAGAAGGAATTGGCTAGTTAAAACTTACACCATTGTCTTTGAGTATTTTATGGATTACTCCAAAGCAAGTGGCATGAGTAACTAAATTCATCAGGCTATGTGTAAAACCAGAAACTGATTTAATGACAAGAACTTTTAGCTGGCCACAGAAACTTTGCCCCATCCCTGGAAGTGCTGCTGGAAGTGTTCAAGGTAAGGTTGGATGGGGCATTTAGCACCCTGGTCTGTGGAAGATGTCCCTGCCTATGGTAGGTGGCTTGGAACTAGATAATCTCTAAGGTCCTCTCCATTCTGTGATTCTGTGATTCTGTGATTCTAGACTTCAGGGATTTTAGTTTTTGTTTCTTCAAGTTAAGCATGGGTTACCAAATCCCTTAGTATAAATATGAAGCTGATATTGTTAAAGAGAAGAGGTAGCAAAGAGAAGAGGTTGGTTGGGTGATCATGGTGATTTACAGTAGTGACATGAGTCTTTCTCCTCAACTACCAGTAACAACAGATTTTCTGCTCTCTGTTCTACGTGCATTTTACGCATTTTGTATATTTTATGCATTCGGGAAAGTACCCTGTTTCATCCACTGGGTACAGATTGCTCTGCAGATGCAAGATTTCAAGTCACAAGGGAGATAAAAAACTTGGCATAAATTTTTAAAAAAAAACCTTGAAAGGTTGAGAGGATAAATAAATGTTTATTTTAGTCAATATTTGAGTTGTACCCATCCAGTTCAACTCACATAGGTTCTAACAGTTTTGATCAACACCTCGTAACTGCAGAGCAAGGGTCCTCCTCTTCCTGCTAAGAAACTGCCAAAAGAAAGCATAAACTGAATGTGGTATTAGTATGTGGCAATTCCACCAACAGGTTTGAGAAGGTCCCACGGTACTATTAAAAAAAATTTGGTTTTGATGGAAAATGCAAAATTGCTGGTAATTTTAGGGGGATATATAGTTTTGAGATTCCTATTGATTTTATTTACCTATGTGTGAAGTGTGCAGTTTGAGATATTGATACGAGAAGAAACTAACTCATTACTATTAAACTATATTTTCCATGAAGTATATGCTCCTAAAATATGAGAAAGTATTTTTTTCTTCAGTATGCATATATATTAAGTACATATATTTAAATATATATGCATAAAAATTGAAATATGTGTCTTGTTCTTTGTTTCTGGATAGGGATAAAACTCCATGCTCATTCACTAACTGGTCTTTCAGCTGAGATTTTCCAAGGTGTGGTGGCATGGTTTATGTGGCCAGCTGTCTAGTAGGAAGGGATTGCCATGTTTAACTAAATTAAATTTACTTGCTGACAGATGGCTATGAATTTTGTTCACAGTCACAGTCAGCAGTACCTGAATTATTTAAAGGTAAGAAGCTCTACATTGTACTATGGCTCTCTTTAGTACAATTTTGCTGCTGTCTGTAGCCATCTCTATTGGCAACATAATGGAAGAAAATGTGAGAGTAGAGAAGAAGCCAAACCACATAATCTAAAGGCACTACTTGAGGAAACATGAAAATAATATCAAGTTTATTATGACTAAGTTCTAGAGGTACTTCAGGGAATGGAGCAAATGTTTCTGACTAAACACATAAAATATTACCAGAGATAACTAAAAATAAAGGATTTCATTTTATTTATGAGGAAAATAACCCAAATGCAAGGTAGGTCTAGGGAAATTAATTTGTTTATATTAGCTGGAATTGATTTTAAGATTATGTTTTACAAGTATGAACTTTACAACTAGTTAAGGCTCCATTGTAATGTTCCTAATTTTTTACAAGAAGGCCTGCTGATAAAAATAAGCTGTCTGCCCTAGTTTCTATATTTTTGGAGAAAAAGCAATGAGATATCTTTCAGGGAAGTAACCCACTGTTAAGTAGGGATCCTAAAGAGGACTCAACATCAGGAGCAGAGTGTAGAAGACCTGACCTATAATAAGAGGGTAATTCCCCCCTTAAAGACCAAATCTGCCTTCATCATTTATGAACAATAACTATCAGAAGGTCACTCACTTCTCCATGAAAAAACATACAAAGGAGGAAGTAATAAATTCATCTCTCCCGCCCACATCTGAAAAACCCAATGCCACTGTCAAGATCTGGGACACTGGGCATCAGTGTCTATGTCTAAAGTCATGAAGACAAAGAACAAAGGAAATCAGTTGAAAATGCATAAATTTCTTTTCCATTACCAACTCTTACAGGAATGCTTTAGTTCTTTCAGTTTATGAGCAAGAAAGGCATATATACCTTTTGGGGAGAAAATGTTACCATTAACAGTTTTCTAAAAGTTGGTTCAGCCTTTGCCTTTATCTCCAGTTCTAGAAGCAGTGTTGTATAAAAGATGAAACTGTGAGATTTCCAGCAATTATTGGAAACTAATTAACAGTTACTGTGCTGGTGAATTGAGACAAAACTCATAGACATAAGACTGAAAGAGTGGGTGTACACTTCCCCATTGTTGTCCCACCTTGTCTGCACATTAGCATGAATAATTTTAATGATCTTTAAGAAACATTCAAGTCATAATTTATAAAGAAATGGGATGAATCGTTGTAAGTTCACATGTGAAATAAATTTTTAAAATCCACTACTCAGAGAGTTTTTGTTAGAAGTCCTTCTTTTTAAGTCTACCTACTGATTTAACTTTTCAGTTAATTTTCAAAAAAATTTCAATTTAACTTATAACAATGATACTATGGCCTATGTTGATCACAGTTACGTCCAAATTTCAATATCAACACGAGTCTCTTTTATTCATAGATAGAAATGTCAAATGCTTTCCTGTGATGTTGGGCCATACACAGTGTTCAGACATCAGTGTTGGTGTCCCATGCTAGTATTGCTCAAGTATATGGAATATTAACTTACAATTAAAAAATTAGTTTTAAACTAGGAAAATCTTGATATTCAGACAGAAATCTAATATCTACCTCACTGTTTTTAGCACAGTAGAAACTATGAAAGGTACAAAAAACTGTTCAGTGGGCAAGACAACAGTGATTTTTATTTTTCTTTCCACAATTCACATTTCATGTAAATTTCTTCTGCTGTGAGTTTTATCCAAGGGCAGTTCAAAGGGAATGGATTTTGGCAAGAGGCAGATGTTGGTTTCCTCTCACACTCAAGCTCATAAAATATCAAACAAATTTGAATGGTATCAAATTATCTTCGGCACATTTTAAGTCCCAGTACAAATTCTTTGGATACAGAAAGAGAAGTGTTTTCATCTGATCAAATATCCACATTTTTTTTCAAGTAATGAAAAGAAGCTACTAAATCTGCTATGACTCAGAGCTAGCCTCTAGGGGGAAGTCCAAATGACAAAGTAGACCAAAATAGTTACCACTTTTACATTAAAGAAGTAACATCAGAATATATAAGAAGGTTTGCCAATAATAAATTTAGTAGTGATATTTATGGCCACTAAACTCTAATATTAATGTAATAAATAAATATGCCATATATTCTTGCACCATACCACCATATTCTGATAAAACTTATTAAAACTATAAACAAGATTTTGAATTAGGAAATAATAAATTACTTATGATCCAACTGTGGTTTCTTTCCTCTGTCAAACTGGTTCATGTTGATTTCAAATCTTGTGTGAGAGAGAAGGATCTTCAGCACTGTGACATTTGAATGATTCTGTAAATGATCTGTATTTTCAGGTAGCATGCACAAGTGGGGTCTGCCCAAAAGGCTTGAGGTTTCTCATTGGCACACACAGCTCACACAGGTCCACATCTACCAGAGGAGCTTGATTTGAATAGGACTTGACAGTCCTATTCCAGTATTTTATCCCATTATACTCGGATCTGTTATTCTAAGTACATTCTAAACCAATACCAATTATTCATAAAGCAAAAATCAGTTTAGAGTTTCTTAGTTATTAAAAAATAAAAAAAAAAAAAAAGGAGAGAAAGCTTTTTTTTCTTGGCTGTTACCTGCTATACATTTTTTTCGTGGCCTGGTGACTGAAACATTGTTGGGGCAGTTTCTCTCTAGGAAAAGCTCTAAAAAGCTGTAAACTTAAATACACTTTTTATACTTAATCTGCTGTACATTTTCAGACATAAGCATTTCTTAAGCAGACCTTTGGAATCTGAAGTAAATTTCCTATAAAGTATTGATATCTACATCAAATATGTACAATCACTTCTTTACCATAAAAAAGAGTCATAATTTGATTAAAACTTAGTCTTACAGATGGATTACTAATAAAATAATTCTTGTGAACAATGAGAACATTCTATCTTAACAAAAACATTGTCTTTGATTCTACCTAGTAAAAAAGAGCAATATAACCTTTTTGACATATAGAATACCTTCCACACACTATTAGAGACACCATCCAGAAAATCCTATATTTAAAAAACTTGGTGGAAATAATTTTGTAGTTCTGGACAAATTCACAAAATTTAAAAAATTATAAAATATAGCAGGATGAGATTGAGGAAAACAATACTTCTACTTCCTTCATGTAAAAATCTAACCCTAAAAGTTTCCACAAGGTCATGAAAACACCTTTCCAATTTAAGGGATGCTATATATCATTAGCACTAGCTTGTTGCTTTATGACTTACCCTGTAGTTCCTTACTTCTGGTTGGGTTTTTTTCCCAAATTAATAAATTCAAAGATGCCATGATACCACATACATATAAGGTATATGATCTTCTGAAAAGAGCTTCCGTGTTTCATCCTGTAGTGAGATAGAAATTTGTTTTGTTAGTAATTTTGCACTTGCTATTCACTTGTGCTTATGTTTTCTCCTGGCAGTGCATTGTAGCAGAAAAAAATTGGGATGTGGTTCATTTTACAGTACTCTTCCCATTATACCTTTAAAATTCAGTCCCTCTTATTTCTGAAATATAGATGTATGAGAATAAGGTGTGGGTCTTGCATATGGACATATGGGAATGCCATACTGAAATCCTGGTACTCACATAAAAATTACAGTTTTTCTTGTCTTACAATTATTTTTAACAAGTTATAACATATTAAGCAGGCTTCACTCCGGTTGCATATCCTGGTGTTTGAATCCCATGGTAGGAAGATTGCCTGTATTCATTTAATATAGTCAACAATATAAAAGAATAATTAAAAATCCATGCTAAATTAGCAAGGAATTTTATAATCTCTGATGATTCTGTGGCAGTGAGATTCTTTCCAGCTAATCACATCACCTGTCCTTGCAAGAGCCAGCTGATTATATTAATTCCAGAACTTGCTAGGTATTAACGAGCAGAATTTGTTGTAGCAGACCACTGATGATTAAAAAAATGTACACAGAAAGAACATCATAATCCAAATGAAACAGTAAAAGACCAAGTAATTATTCTGTACATGAGTGACAGCCCACTTAGGCATATTTCAGTTATCCAACAAATTGTTCTGCAGGCAAAACACACATGGGCCATCAGTAGTATATTAACTAACCTTCTCAGCTTGCCTTTCTGCTGCAAAGCTACCCTAGGTGCTTAAACCTGGGAAGGAAGAAAGTTCATATGTGAAGATGTCAAATGAGATTCAGCCAGCACTTTCTGAACTGTCAGCAGCCTTAGTCAATGATGATTTCTGTGTGTACGTGTATTTCCCTAGAGATGTTATGTGTGCCTGTGCCAAACCTGTTTACTTGCTATTTTTTTAAGCAAAGAAGTGTAGTGAATTATTCACATTTTTCTTTCTTCTAATATTGGAAAAATAAGGCTGTATAAATCCCTCACTGCATTCAGCTGAGTTCCAATACTTCTGATGGAATTTAATTATAATATCATTCTAATAGAAGGTAAATTAAACAAGAGTATGACCAAGTGCTGTCACACTAAATGAAAATTTAAATTACACCAGTAACAGACAGGTCTGTCCTAGGAGTATGAATTAAAGAGTGTGACATTTTGGTTTCAGGTTAATCAATGAATGCTTCGCAAATATTTTGAAGCCTTCCTTGATGTATTATAGGCTAAATTAAAGCTTGAGTTCTGACAGACACTGAGCAGGAGAGCAAAGTAAGTTCACTTTGGAGTGGAAAACATATGAGGCGTGGAATGAGGAGTTTTTTTGTCCAGGCCCTCCCAGCTCGGGGCTCCTCCTGCCCTTCCGCCAGCGCACACAGAGCTGCACTTGGCTGGTATCTAACCAGCTGCTCTCTGCTCTCCTGAGCTTTTGACGTACGAAAGGAAACAATTTTTTGACAGGAAGAGAAAAGGTCTGACAGCTCGGTGAAGCTTCCCTTCATTTCTCCTAGGCCTTGTTTTCCACAGCACGGAATGCGCCGCTGTACTTCCCCAAGGGAGCGCAGGCGGTGTCTCAGCCGGCAGAGGGAGCGGCTGAGGGAATGGCAGAGGGAATGCTGGCTGCTATGTGCCAAATAATTGCCCCGAGAGCTAGTGTGAATGCAAGGAGGTTTTTTTCCCCATCCCCTCTGTTTTTGCCCAAAACACAACTAGAATGATATGATTTTATCACATCGACATACCTGTCATACAATTTCATCTTGCAACAGTTATAGATCCCAGCTCCCTGTGGATCCCTTTTCTTCCTGACATGCAGCCTGCTCTGGCCCCCACGCTGACCCAGAAAGAGTTCAGGCAGTTTTACTGACTCATGCTCTCCTCATGATCACAAACTTGGCTATTTCTTCACTGCCATCCACCCCCTCTAAAACAAAACCCCTGATATGAATTTGTTCCACTCTAACTCACCCATCATGTCAATCTCTTCCCTCCTTTCTGCTTCTTCAAATGTGTAGAAAACAAGCCTCTGAACAAAAACAAGCCCTTCATCAATAAAGCTTGTCAGCTGTGGGCTCTGTGACTGCATTTTCCTGCTCTTTAGCAGCAGATCTTGATATCTCTAAGAAAATGACTGCACAGCTCACAGCCTGTACTTTTCATCCATCCATAAATGCACAGCTGGCATCCTTATGGGATTTTCTATTATGCATATTCATCCTAGAATTTTTAAACCTTCAGATGGTCTGTATCATTTCTCCTTTTGGGAAAAAAGATATTGTAGAAGCAGAGAGCTGTTCTCTTAATCCTCTGGATTTATCTAAGGTTAGCTTTGGGATTTGAATGGAAAGTCTTTCCATTTTATTCACTCCTATCTTCCTTGGGGGCCCAGAATCCATGAGGTTGCTAGTAAAGAAAAAGTCTGAGACTAGCATTAGGAACTATGGAGCTCTCCCTAGCTAGGTAAGGGTTGTGGAAAACACAGCTCCCAACCACCAGTTTAATGCTTTGTCCCAACTACTATTTTCTTGAAAAGAAAAATTGCTTGTCGAGTGTTAGAATTAAGTGTCCTACTAATTCAACCAGAGAGACACACAAACACACACAAAATGGGAGCAGGTTTATCAGTTTGTTCCAGTTTTAATGGCTTTTGTTTGCTCATTTAGATAGCACTGTCAAAATGGTGTCCTTTGGAGATACTTGCATATTTAATCCTTGTGATTAAATTTTGCTCTTTTGCCTTCCTGATCTCTCAAAGAGTTCTGTTTGGCATGGTAATTTCTCATTTCTGGTGGGCTTTTCAGAACTAGGGCAGGTCAGAAATGGTCATTAATGCAAGTTGATACTAAACATTTCTTTTACCTTGAGAAAGATAATTCTGTCTTATTAGAGGCCTGTCCTAAATTTCATTGATGACTACCAAGAGAAAGGAATTATCAAAGTCTCTCCAACTATATGCAAAACTGTATTTTCTAGAAGTATGATGAGTTATATAAGAACAGTTTCTAACATTCACGAATCCTACTTTCCTAATTCTGTGTTGCTGCTGCACAGTTTAATTTCAGTGGAGTGCAATAAACCATCCAGAAACTAATAATTAATACAAATATTGAAGCTTAGAAGAAGTTATTAGCCCTTTTCTTTTCCTGTAATAGGATAGATAGTAACCAAATGATTTTAAGCAGCTGTTTCCTTTCCCTCTCCTGTCCAAATGGAACCAGAATCACTTTACAAGCTTGTGTGTCTGAAAAACAATGACTAATTTTATTACTAATTTGATTGAAAATTCTAGGTGCTCATAGACTGACTGAATCCTGGGAAAATTTTGTGGGGTGTAGTAGAATTAGAGCATAACTCTCTTGGTTTTGCACCTGCTGAGAGAAGAAGCACCCTATGGCCTTTGGCTTAGGCTTGGAGTTCATTACTAAATGTAAAAGTTCTTTCAAATGTCTGACTCAAGTAGAAGAATCCAAGTTATCTCTTAGGCCTCATACAACAGGAGACTTGGATGCCTCTAGAGTGATCTCCAAAAGGCAACATTTTTAGTAGAGCTCACTTGGTCTATAGTGGTACATGGTGGTACATGGTGTGAAATAGCATAAAAGCTCAAGACAGGGGAATTATCTTTTCCTTTACTTTTCTGTGGCTGGAATTGATGGCTACTGGAGTAGGAATCTTATCTGCATTTCTGCTAGTATGCTGTAGTCTGCAAGTTGCAGCACTGAATCAGGAAACACTAAAAAATGTTTCATTCTTCTTCAGCAAGAAGATATTATGAATAAGGCTATGAGAAAACCTGAAGAAACTGTATGTTTTGGCAAGAGGATTTCTCTGTCTCAGAGGAGCTATGTCCTCTGTTGCATTGTCTTCCTTCTTCAGTTTTCAGTTCTTTGTTACATCTTGGAAGAATACTTTTGGATAAAGGATGCCACAAAATCTAATATTACCTTCAACTGGGTTATTATTTCACTCTGCTGGGCTGAAGGAGATACTAGTTTGCCTCTTTGCAGGTAGAGAAAAGAACTGAAGTTGGTTTCCTTGGGAAGACTGAAACCATTCTCACTCTTCCTTAATGAGTATGCTTAAGGAGAGGGGGGGAAATCCTACTCTAGTATTTTTTAAATGAAGTGGAGCCTGCAAAAGTGTTTTTTGCCAAATCTTGATTTTGTATGTGCTTGTGTGTTCATATGATATGGAATGAGCTACATAAGGAACAGAAGCAGGCAGTCGTATGGTTTCTTGATCCTGGTTCAGTAAGTGATAACCTGACAGGATAGTTTTGACTGTGATGGCTCAGACAGAATGACTTTATTGCAAATAATTATGATAAAACTGATAGGCATTTATCATTTTCTAGACATTATGTATTGGGTCTGGCTGAGATGGAGTTCATTTCCCCACAGCAGCCCTCCCAGTGCTGTGCTTGGCATTGGTACCTGTACAGGTGTTGATGACACCCCAGTGTTGTGGGTACTGCTGAGCAGGGCTGGCACAGCTTTTTTGCTGTCTTTCAACACTCTCCTCCCATCCAGGGCCTGGGGTGGGCAAGATCCTAGGAGGGGACACAACGAGTCCAGCAGACCCAAATTAACCAAAGGGTTATTTCTTACCCTATGATGTCAGCTCAGATGTAAAAGCTAAGGAAAGAAAGAGAATTTTACATTTACAGTGTTTACCTTCTGGAGCAACCTCTACAACTGCTGAAGCCCAACTTCTTGGGAAGTGGTGGACATAGCCAGCTGGTGGGAAGTAGGAATAAAAATACTGGCTTTTTCTCTTTGTTTGTGCACCTACAAACTTTTGCTTTTGCTTTAATAAACTGCTTTATCTCAACCTATGTTTTCCATCTTGTTTTCTCTCCCGTGTTCAGCTGGGAAGGGGAGTGATAGAGAAGCTTGGTGGGCATCTGGCTTCCAGCTGAGGCCAAACCACCACAATGGCATTTCTATTTTGCAACTTGATTTGTAATTTAAGACCTTCTTCTGCATCACACTGCTGCTCAGAGATCTGTAAAGAAGTATTGTAGATTTATTGTGAGTGCTCTTCCTATTTTATTATTTGCTCATCACGCAATTTTGAGACTCAAGTCAGCAAAAAATGTCATCCGTTATATTGTGTATGGTGATGTTAAATGTTAAAGGTCGTTAAAGATTGGTCCAAATTATTTTCATATTCTGTATGAGTTTTATTTTTCTTTTTTTGTAATTTCTGGGATCACAGAAAAGCTATTTACACTCAGTTACAGAGTCTTAATGGTAGGCACACTAAAACTGGCTATGATGCCAAAGTTATCTTAGTTGTTAACTATCCCCATTAGAGCCAATGGAAGTTCAGGAGTCTGATTCAACAAATATATTGTTTCCTGAAAATATATTGTTTCCTGAAGATTGCCAAGTTTGATGACAAGTGAATACAACAAATGAAAAATCACTATCTTTAGGGCTCAGATGTAGCTTTATAGGCCAGAGTTTTACTGAGATATTTGCAGGACTTGGCCAGTTTGGTCCAAGAGTGTGCAGGCACTTTATAAATGTACATTTCTAAAAGCTTGGTCTTGTGATCACTAATTTCTCAGGACTGCTGCAGGAACTGAAGAATTAATGTCATTTATTACTAGCACTTATCTAAGCTTGGTGGATACCTTTCAGATATTTGCAAATAAAAACATCTGTTTTCAAGAGACCGGGTGTCTACTCTTCTCCATTAACATGTGCTTAATAGAAACAAATTGTCAACAACATACTGATGGGTGTCATAAAACTGTTTTCACAGTATGATTTAGGCTTTTCATCAATCTACATTGTGTGATGGCATTTGCACATTATACATGTGCTAAATGATAACTATGTGCATAATACAGCCCGTGCTCTGTATTGCTTAAAGGCCTTGTTGTTCAGTACTTATTAATTCCATTTCATTTTAAGCTCTTTGGACAGACTGGGGGAAAACTTTGTAACCATTTCTGGGAATGGATTTCCCAGATTTAAGGGACTGCCTGTTTTAGTAATTCTCCTCTCTGTTCCAGGAAATGTCACGAAGTTTTTTTATTTTGGTTATGTGCAAAATGTTTGGGTACGGACTTTTTTCATGGATAAAACAATGCATCCAACCCAGTTCTTTATAAATGTTTCCTGTTTTCCCTTTCTTCTGGAAGAAGAATGAAGCATCCATCAGCTAGAAGGTGACATCTGTAAGGAACTGCAAGGGAAAGAGTAGGCAGATGAAACATTGGACATCAGAGTGGAGAAAAAGATGGAAAGCTCAAATATGGAAGCATTGACAGTGTGAGGGGATAGTTTGTTTTCAGACTGGAAGGGTAGTTTATGCATATTCTTAGTTTGCTGTTATATCTGTTTTATCTGGAACCTGTAGGAATCTTAATAAGAGATGAGTATGTGAGGAGAACAAGGAAAATAGATGTACCTCAGTGCTATGAGGTTTATCTCAGTTGACAGAAGTCATGTCTCTAATCAGAGAGACAATTGCTAGATAGAAAACCACTTCAACTGAGCAACTGATTTTGTATAAGTGACAGTCTCTGTTGGATTAAAAGCCCTTTCAGTCTGCTCCCTTATAACGTTTTGTCTCTACATTATTGGCATTTAATCACTTTGAATAAAAGTGTAATACTAATAATTTAACAAAGCGACTTGCAAAAGCTTATCCAGGCATATAAAAGATTCTGAGACACTGGAGGACTAACTCTACATTTTTTTCCTGCAGAGTAAATTCCTGACGTAGACAAAGTGTCTTCTTTTCAGGGTGCCATCACTTTCAGAAAATTTTGAGGGGGATATAATCATCACAAAATAATCTTTATCATTATCATATTCTACTTTAACCATCAATTTTTTAAAAGGAAATGGTGATCCCAGAGATTCTAGGCACTGGAATTTCCAAAAAGACTATAATATTGTCGTCCCAGAAGCAGAAAAAGTACTGAGATACACAAATGCATGAAGGCTAAGGAGAACTATATTTGGCCATGAGGGGCTAAGATTTTGGAAGCAAGCTGGTGGCTAACATGCTTTACCAGTAAGGATTCATAATGTGTGGAAATGATCAATACATATATGATTATAGCAGCCATAATTAAACCTTTCCTGAAAGTGCCAGGATGCCACTGTCCAGTAAACTGACTTCTTGTTTTTGGTTAACAGATGGTAACACACCTTTGGGCAGTCCCCACCTTAGTCAACTCTCCTATGTCCAAGACAAGAGACAGAATTCCTTTCACAGTTTAGAAAGTTGTCTCTCCATGGCAATCACAGGCAATATGGGAGGGTTATTTGCATGCTGAGAGAGCACTCCCTGAAATGGGCCAAATCCCAGCCAGCACTCCAACAAGTCTGCCATTCCTCATATGCAAAATGTATAATGCACATACGTGAACGCTACGTAAAGTCCTGCTGCTGCCTTCACAATTTATGAAATAGTAGGGTCTGACTGGGATATAAGTGCCAAGTGTTAGATAAATATCTTGAAAATAAAGTATTTAAAGACAGATTTCATGAGCTTGTATCTCTAGATTCACACATTACTAAGAGGCACAAAAGATACTATAACCCACTTCTTTCCTCCTTTGCTTTTCTCCATTAACATCACCTCTTTAGCTATATTTCCCTAATGCCCTGATAAACAATTGTCACATGACCTCTATACAATGTTCTGGTTGCAAAGCAGCATCTGCATATCCACCTTTCTTCCCAAGGAGGTTATGATTCTGTTAATAGGTGGGGAAATCTTATAGCACAGCAGTGGTTCTACTTCTCAGAGCACACTGGTGCTACTTAGCAGAGATCTGTAGTTTGCACATGGAGTGTGCAGGTGCCTTTGGCAGAAAGTAAAATGCATGTTGCATGTTTGTGTTTTCCTTTAGCTCCTGTGTATAGGAGGCATAAGCAAGACAGGAGTCCAGCTGACTCTGCACTCATAAAACTAGAAACAAGAACTTATAGCAGCAACCTGGAACATTATTGCACCTACATTTCTGCAGATTGCCATATTAGACATCTGTGGATTTTACCTCTTTCTTAGATCATGGCTTCCAGAAAAATTTGTCTGCCACCTGGAAAAAAAGAGTGTTTGAACTTTTGTTTTAGAAGAGGAGAATTTTTGTTGATTTGGATTTTTTTACAAACTTCTTTTAAACTTTATTTTCAGCATATTCATTGTCTATATACTTTTCTCCATCATGAACAAAACATTTTTTTCTCTGAAGGAAAGTACTGGACTTGCCACTTGTAAAAATATAATCTTTGAAATTGTTTGTGGCAATGATTTTCTCTTGAAATCTGTCAGATTAACTCATATCCCCCTAGTTGCAGCAATATTTGCTCAAATAACAGATGGGAATGATGTCAGGGCAAATAATGTCTGCTTGTGATGATTTTTCCACAGTTTAGTATAGAACCACAGGTCTCTTTATATGGTAAGAGAAATCATCCACTGCTGCAGATAGATAGGCATTTAGAATACCACTTGGATTAACAGCATAATGTAAACTTTCTGCTAATTTAAGGAATGAACTCTCAAATATTTCCTTTTCACTCTCCTCTTAATTTAGAAAAGCAGCTATCATTATGAATAGGATAAAAAAATATCTTGAGCCATTATCAATTATAGACAAATGTGGCTTTTTGCATGTGTGTGACAAACCTTCTCTGCCCACACTAACCTGTGTCTGAAAGAGGATGTGCACAGCACCACAGATAGTCATAGAATAGGACAAATAAGACAGTTAGAGAGCATTGAAAGAAATGTCAAGGAATTTACTATCAGGAATATAGAAACAGAAGGCTGTGTGTGCAAACAGTTCTGTATATTGCATGAGTCTTAAATAAAATGTTGGAAACAAATACACAGATATCCTGCAGTTGCAGTTGTTTTCTTCCAGTCAGTTGTTGTTTTTCTGTTGTGCAGATACTGCTAGACATGCTACAGCTGCTGGGCCAAAATGTAATTGAAGCAAAACTCCAGCTTTTATTTTGATCTGGATAAAATGTTATCCCATGGAGAGTGGGTTATGAGACCTAAAGTGGAATAAAGGGAAGTAGGCAAGAAGTAATAGTTTGGAATTTTGTAGGGCTTTTTGGTTTGTTTTGTGTTTATAATAATACAGCAAGCTACATCAAGCCTGTGAAAAGCAGATTTGATTTGCACAGTCAACATTAAAAGTGTGGGTTAGGAATATTTTTGGCCTGCTTTTCTAAGGAAATGTGACATATGGAATTGCACTGTCCATCTGCCAGCTTTTCAGTCTTTTACTTCTCCTGCAGGGAGACTTGTGCCTGATGGTTGAGTTCAACCAGGATCAAAGACACTGAATTCCTTAAGAGCACTGAAAATTGGTAGGTGGATAATGGAGAGAGATAAACATCTTTGCAACCCTTTGGCATGATCACAATACATAACACCTCTTCCCCAGCTGGTCACTACTTGGCTCAGGCACATGACACCTCCAAGGAGGGGCTAACGATATAGAAGGGCTTGGAAAGTACTCAGACAATTGGAATTGCCAGTGATGCTCATAGATAGAGCAAAATCTTAAAATTAGTATGCAACCAAACTTCAATTGTTTTGCTGCTTGTTATTTTCTGTTGATTTAATAATCTTTTCACAATTTCATGGAAGGAGTTGGGCTACAAATATTAATGGAGACTATATATTTATCATCCATTTCATTATTTGCTTTTTCGAGTCTCTTGTTGATGGTTTGTGAAAGTTGGAACTCCTTTAAGTGCTATTAAAAATATGAGATCATTTTCATCATAAAGAATGCCCATGCATTGAAGAAAGTTTATGTGTGTTAGTAACAGGATGTAATTAGAAGAGTATTTGCAAGGAACTGCCAAGAGTGGCAAGGAATATCTTCATCCTTTTGCAAGATGAAGAGCAACAGATTGCAATTCAAAATAAAACAGAATGGCTGCTCCCTAGCTTTTTGAAAGTAAAGACTTCAGAGCCATGATTGTCAGCTCACGTCAGGCCCATCTTGGCAATGGTCTGCCAATCTCTTTCCAAAGTGTTTTTTAATGCAGAGATCAGTCCCTTCACTTCTTATCCAAAATTTAAGGAATTCTACCTTTCAAGTGCCGTTGTTTTGTCAGATTCCTGTTTCTTGTGGTTTCTCTGGTTTGGTCTTAGCTTGAATGCCAGCTCTGACCTTATTGCAATTCCTTCCACCTGTCCAAGGCCCCTGCACTGGCTCTTGTTTGTGGCATTATTTTTCTTCCAAAAATATTCTCTACTGCTTAGTTTCTCTGGCTCTCCAACCTTTAGCCTGACATGACACTTGCCTTCAACCAACCCTCTCAGTATTTCATGTAGACTCTCTCATTTTTGCCAGAGTCCAGATCTGATTACATCTCTAACAAACCACTTGTTTGATGGAATGCTCAGTATTCTGATTATGATTCCTGGCCTGGCCTGATCTCATCTCTCTGGCCTAAGGTTTTCATAGCACATCCACATTTAAACATTAAACTGGCAGCTACTCTTATGAGGTGTGTTCTGATTTTCTCTTTGGAGCTTTCCTGGCAATATGATTTATTTATGAGATTTCAACAAAATTCTTAAATCCCATATACTGTAAATAACAGTCTTATTATTGATGGCAATACTAGTTTTGATTCTTATAATGTATAGATTAAAGATGCAAATGATAACTGTGGAAGGACATATTGCTATATTTGATACATGACTTTGTAACAAGGAACCTGGTTTTCCTTTTTTAGAATTAATAATAGTGTGGGAAAAAACACCCATTTCTGTCATGTAAATACAAACAGGAGGAAAAAAATCAATGATTTCTGCTGATTTTCAAATTATTGCATGTATCTACCAATATCATCTTTAATGTCAAGCAATTACAATAAAAAATATTCCAAAAATAAGATACTCTACTCTTAATAGGCATAGTAAGATCATACCTAGTTAGAGGAACTAAGAATTGAATGTCACTCTAATTTAATAGTTTTCCAAGATGTTTTTTCCCCAGCAGACACTGCATTTCCTTAAAAGGGCTTTTCTGGCTTTTCTTTTTTTTTTTTTTTTAATTCAGTGGGCCAATTGTTTCATTTGGATCTGCAAGTGTAATAAGTGGGAGATAAGACAGCCATGAAATGGTGTCCATGTATCCCAAAGCTCAGCTCTAGAGAACATTAAGTACTACTTTATAATTCCATTTTAAATGTAAAATAACTGCTAAACCTCAATTGTTTTTTAGCATTATAATTGGAATATAGAAATAAGATGTTACATAGTATGAAGGGATTAATTATTTCACTATTAAAAATTATCTGTTCTAGTGTNTTTTAGCATTATAATTGGAATATAGAAATAAGATGTTACATAGTATGAAGGGATTAATTATTTCACTATTAAAAATTATCTGTTCTAGTGTTGGAAAGTAATGTCTGTCATTCCCTTATTACCACTAGGCAAGTCATATTTTTACATAATTGCAAGAAATAGTGCCTCTGGAAAACACTTCTGTATATGAGGGAGCAAATTAGAAGCAGCTGAAACCCCTATTGTGTAGCAGTGACATCTCTGCCAGCTCTGCCTCGAGTGCTATAAGAAGTGGTATGCAAGAAAACTCACAAAGCAGAGGCAATTAAGATCGAAAGAAAGAAGCTGAAAATTATCAGACATAGCATTGCAAGGTCAGGACACCAGGGCATGAAGGAATGTTAACAGAGGCAAGGACATCTGAATACTGACTACAGGGGAATTTTGTGGCATTTTGAAACTAATATGTCTAAAATGGTTCTTGGGATGTTTTTGTGTCTTCTCAGAAAGATTTAGTAAACAATTGCCAACAAATGACATGTAGAAATAAGCTGCAGGGAAAGAAAATTATCTGTATCTACATTGTTCTGAGAATGTTAATAACAGCAAAAGCACAACAGTATGTAATTTGTTTGTTAAGGGAGCATTTTTTAAAGTGTGAAGTAGCCTTTTTATGACAACTTGCAAAATTTGGGCACTTAAGCTAGAGGTTATCTTTCCTTTGCTGGAGGAAAAGCTGGGTTAGTTTCATTTGTTTATTTTCTGTCATCATTATTTTCTACTCCAGACAAGGCAAACAAAGCCAAACATTTCCCTGAATTCCACTTGCAAGGGTCTTAGTGTTTCTATGCTACTTTTCTGATTCCACATCAATCTGTAAATTGGACTTTTCGAATTGTTCTGCCTCACCAAACTGCACAGACAGAGCCTCTTCCAAACTGTGGAATAACTAAGTACCAAGAGATAAGGGTTCTCTGATGTGTTGAGTGAGAATCCAGTGAAGTTTTTCTTCTAAAACTAATTCATACTTAATTGTTAGCATAAGGAGGAGCTATCCCAACAGAGAACATTGTACAAAGCCACTTCTACAGCACAATGACCACAGATCTTTCCTGGGATTTTTGGGAACTGAGACAGATTTCTTAACCTGACACAGATACAACAAGCACTGTCCTCTCAATTGACCAGAAATTTCACTCTTCAACTGAGGAAATAATGTGATGCAAGTTCACATAAGAATTTCTGTTTGAGATAGTAATTTCTAAAACAAGAAATGATCAACATGTGTCAAAAAGCTCCCTTTAGATAAATCCTACTAGCTGTAATCTGGATAAAGATTCAGAAAACATTTTTTTTCCTTCATATTTTTAAAGATGTGCATGTGTTTTTGTGAATTCAATAATTTATTTAAATTTCTTGGACCCAGATGACAGGCATGTCATGAGGCATGTGCTGTAACACATTTCAAGAGGCAGGCTTTGACAATAGTAATCAAACCAGCCAAGGGAATGTAATCTTCAAGTTTGTTACGAAAATGATCCATTCTTGAGCTGGAAGATCCTTTCACCTTCAAAGAATGTTTTCAACTCCTGTGACCACCCTAGGCATGGTTGTGTTGCATTTCAGGAACTGAAAATCTTTGCCTGATATATACATTCACCCCAGGAATGAAAAGTTTCCAAAATAGGTCCAGGGTAAAACAAAAAATAAATTATGTATTAGGCAACATTTATTTTGATCATTATTGAGAACAAAACCCAACTTATTGGGTATCCAACATTGTAGGATACTATGCATACAACCACAGAACTGGATCAAGGAATAGGAAAACAAACAAACAAACAAACAAACAAACAAACCCAAACAAACTCTGTCCACTTATACTACTAAAAATCCTCCATTTTAAAATTTTAACCACTTTTTCCAGTAAAGGCTGAATTACTGCAGTCCAAACTGACTCTGCAAGAACCTAGCCATTTCACAGGTAAATGTTTCTAGGGTTTAGGATGCTGTCTGTGGTCAAAAGTTAAGGAAGAAAGCAGTTGAATTACATGAACACTTTCTTGATATAAGGAATAACCAAGTTTGAATCAGTGGTATCTGATCTCAATAAAGAAGGAATTAAATCTGAAACTCTTATATCTTAAGTACATCTTGTAGATTAAACTGTTGCCCTTTTTTATTAGATATTTAAGAATTTAAGTATTAGTCTTTGGAAAAAATTAATCTTTGGAAAAGGGTAGTTTTGACATGATGAGAGGGTTGAAATAATTTTCTTGAGGAGTTGGTTCGATTGTAATGCAAAATGTGGGAGCAAATTTCATAAAGCGTCCAAAATATCAATCTCCGTCCCTTAGATAATCTTGAGGTATATTCTCCAGTTCATTTATCACATTTTTCTCATATTCACCTTCTATCAGCTCCTTTATGACATATTAAATATTTAATGAGAATTTTTTGGATTAAGTTACTGATTTAATTTTACTACGTATTGTTTAAAGCTACAAAATTCCACCATAGCACCATTGGGTCAGTAATATTTTTAGACAAAAGAGGATATTACTGTATTAAATAATGTGCCTTCTTAAGAATACCAGTATTTAAAGATGCAAGAAATTTAAAAGAGCAAAAAGGACACTTATTCATTGTATTATAGCTTCTTTAGAAATGCAAAAATAAAACATGATGCCAGCATGAACAATACAAGCGATAACTTCTTCTGTTCTATTTATTTTATTCTGCTTTAAATGAATGCATAAAGACCATTGGCAAATAAATCAAACAATACATTTAAGTGTAAACTGTGTGGGAATCTGTGATCACTGCAGAGGAGTTGGTTAAAAAGAAGAGGAATCAAATTTAATGTGTGGATTACATATAGGAAAAAAAAAAATACATCAGAAGCATGCTGTTGGTGCTTCTAACATGCTGAGCAGCTGGTCTGTAATACAGAATTCAGGCATGAGTCATAACGGTTAAAACCAAAGCTATAAGACATTTAACCCTAATATCAAAATCCTAGTTTCATCATAAGTTTTACAGTCACCCTTGGATTTTCTTTTTTTGCAGAAGTCTAATTTGACTCCACTGTTAAAACTTTATCAAACTCACTGATTTTGCAAGAGATTCACATTTACACTGAAAATTGATTTTCCACCAAGACTCTTGTATTTTGAATCATTCTTGTGAAATACAATGGTCAGATGTGCTAAGCATTACTTGTTTGATAACAAGATGTAAGGATCTTTATTAGGATACTGTTTATTTCTTTTACTATGATGAAAAAAGCAGTTTTAGCTCATTTGAGTTCACAAAGACAGGCTTCTATTTGTTTCATTTAATAAAGTAAAAAGATAAATAGAAATGCAATCTCAGGGCTTTCATTACGAAGGCTCTGTGTGGAAATCTCTGAACAATACTTTACATATTCCATGCTAATGAATAGCAGAAGTTTACAGGCATGCAAATAGGTTCTTGTGAGGTGCTCTAGTCATGAGCCAGCAGTGCAATGCTCCCTGTAAACAGCCTGGCTAGCTGTGGATAAATGAGATGCAGAGCAATACCATAACACCACATCACAGGGAGCTGCAAGTGCTTTACCTCATGCCATTATATTGAAGGCCATTACTCATGTCAGCTGTTCAAAACATTACAGCACAACTCTCTTAGCCTTTACCATGCCTGAGTGAAGCGTGACAATTTCAGGCAGTGCAATAGAAGTGAGAAACTTGAACAAATCTGACTGATAGTTCACAACATTTCAGCACTCATTGCCCTTTGTGCCATGCTCACTAATGCATCCACAGCACAGCATGTTAATCGCATTAGGTCACGTATCTGTCCAAATCTACTGCCTCAAAGGCTTCTTTTCACAGGATAGCTTGGGAAAGGGGCTAATGGCCTTCTTTAGCTTCATCTAGAAATAATGTCACAAGGCAAAGATTGGTATTATGTGGCTATTAGCATCAGAAGTCACTTCTTGATGTTACAAATGGGATTGGAAAAGAATATGTCTCATTGACATAAAATCATAGCATCATAGAATGGTTTGGGTGGAAATGAACCCTAAAGGTAATTTAGGGACACCTCTCACCAGACTATGTTGCTCAAACCTCCATCCAGCCTGGCTTTGAACACTTTCAGGGATGGAGCATCCATAGCTTCTCTGAGCAACCTGTCTCAATCCCCTCATGATCCAAGGCAGCTTGCTCAGCCTGACCTCTGATACTCTGTGCCCTGGCTCCTCACCATATCAAAAGCACTGAGCTGGGGCCACACTCCACCCACCAGTGTCCTTGCTGCCCTGGAGAGACTGGAACAGGACAGAGGAGTCAAGATGTAGTCACCAAAGTACCAGATAAGAGGAAAATACTTTTACTCTTTTTTCTTGTTTTCTTGTCTTTAAAATTATTCATTGTGTAATCATGAAGAGAGCTCCTAATGATGCAGCTAGGAGGGGCCTTGATGCTGAAGGCCAGCACTTGGGCTGCAGTGCCAGCATGACACGAGGAGCCCGTTGGGATTCTTTGCAAGTGAGTGCCCTCAAAAATAATGACAGCTGAGCTCTAGGACAAACAGGAACTGCTGCACATTGCCAAGAGGTATCTTCTAGGGATAGTTGTAGGGGGAGTTATGGGAGGCCACCAATGTCGATTATTCCTGCAGGCATGTTGCTGGACTAGCTACAGTCCTAATCTAGTTTGACAGCTGAGGTGTGCCCATCTCCATTTCAATCAACCTCTTCCCTCTCAGCTTGTGTTTCACACAGATTGTACTTTCAGGATTTTCATGATGGAGCTTTCCTGCAGAGACACAGTGTTTTAAGACTGCCAGTTAATTCAGGAGACTTTGGATTTCTTCACAAATACTATTCATAAAGCAAAAGACTTTTGCTTCTTGTACAGATTACATAAAGCTCTGATTTTTTGCCCTGCACAGACAAAACCTCATTTAAGTGACTGTCCTCACACTGTCAGACATTTTCTTCAGACTGAACTATCTATGGCTGTGCAGGGTAAGGAGGGAAATCAGTAAATTTGCTGTCTTAATGATCAGCTACAAGAGGCATGGAAAAACATCAGTGTGCACGTCTGCTCTATCCCCTGAAAAGAGCTCAAATGAAGGACTCAGATTTGTGTCTAAGATTGTTCAAATCCCAGGTGTGAAGAACAGCTTTCTTCCTAAATCCACCTGTAAGAATCTCTTA
Organism: Notiomystis cincta; assembly: GCA_013398075.1. Lineage (NCBI taxonomy): Eukaryota > Metazoa > Chordata > Aves > Passeriformes > Notiomystidae > Notiomystis > Notiomystis cincta. The sequence goes on from VZRX01019765.1 coordinate 111,606, forward strand.
AAATTGCATTCTGCCTTCAGCATCCCAAAGGAGATGGAATCAGCCATATATTACCAGTCTGCTCTGCAAACTACTTTTCTCATCCAAATACCACCCCTGTTTGTGATGGAAAAAAAAATCTCATAGGAATTAAACTCACAGAAGAATATTGTCTTCTCTTCCAACTTCTTCCCCTTTGGCTGAAAAGAAATCTAACTGTGACAAAAGTCCTAGGTGCTGTTCCCTCTCATTCTGTCGGTCAAAGTTGTCCTTGTAAATAGGAAGTTGTCAGTCCAATATATTTAATATTTCGTTATGGGTTGTGTTACTATTTTTTGGCTGAGTACCAAGATTTAGTCTAAGGAAAGCAGAGTAATAACTTTGATTGGGAGTATTCTTCCTAACTAGACTTTGATTTATGCCACTGGCAATTTTATCTCTTTCAGCACTGAGTTATTAGCAAATAGTTAGTGGTTAAAAATGTCCTGAAACCAGATAGCTAAATCCATTCATTAACTATCTTTATGTATTTGTGAGACAACCATGTCAAGAGAATCATAGTTTAGTTCCTAGATTGTTTCAGGCAATGCCATTTTCTTAATGAATATGCATCTCCACTTGCTTTTGAACTGTAGATTTTATTGACTTCTTACATCCACTTTTCTCACATAATGGCTTTTAAATTTGAGAGAAGGAAATTTTTTTTTCTATATTTTCCTGAAGTTTTGAAGAATGATCACTGTTTAATATGTAACGCCTTAAAACAAGTGCTGGACTTAATGCTGTCTTTGCTCATTAACTTAATGACTCATCTCTAGTCCTCAAAATACTTGCCTTGCCAAAAAATCTCTTCCTCTTAATAAGGAGAAAGAAGCAACAGAACTATTAAATGAATTCAAGGAAATTTCTAAGTAGGCTTGCCCACCTTCTGAAGGGATGACAAGGCTAGAAGGATAATGTAGGTCTAATTTCCAGCTTAAATGGAAAAGAGGGAAGGAAACATGGTGCAAATGGTAAAAAGCTGTCAGCAGAGGAGGGAGCTGTGTCTGTGGAGGGATGAGGGATGTACCCAGTGCACGGGAAGAGAGCTTTTATAGACGTGGAGTAGTTACATAATATGATGAAATGCAGAGAGGCAGAGCTCTAGGGCACAATCATTCTCTACTGGCAAAATGCTCGTTCATGCAAAAGACATTTCCAAACAACAAATTAACCCAACAGGAATAGAAATTGCAGCTGTAAAGAAAAAAAATGCCATACTCAGCATTAAGGTTATTCTGACTGATAACTCTGTGTGAGTTTTTATCTTCAGCTCCACATTCCACATCCATTAAAAAAAGTAAGCAATACAACCTTAAACAAGGTGCAGGAAAATACTGGGGAGATGTCTCCCTGTAAAATTTTGTTTCCTTTTGTATTTTTAACCTTGTTTCCTAAAGGAGTAATATTTATTGTGGTAGTGCTGACAGGATGTCCTTTATCCTGTTCCATGAGCGTTGCCTCTCTTCGCAAAAAATCTTGGGACCTATTTGCTATTTTTTATCAAATTTGAAGAAAGATCAGAAATTTTACAACTCTGTAAATTTGTGCATCAAACAGAAAAAACTTACTCTTCCACAGGACAGGAGACAACCAGAACTCACAGGTTTTTCTGGTGTCTGACATAAGTCAACTTAATTGTAAGGTGTTTTTGATTTTTATATACCAAA
>VZRX01019766.1:0-20970 GCA_013398075.1 Notiomystis cincta
ATTTTATTTTATTTTATTTTAGGAATCAGTTTTTGTTGGGTTTTGTTTAGTTTTGCCCAATATACAATTTATCTAGGGAAATGGCTAAAAGGCCTAACAAAAGTAACTTCTAATAATTAATTAATTATACAGTAATTGTGTTTAACCAACTTTATTTAGAAAATAAAATAACTATATACAATGCTCTATGAAAAATTATTAATGCTGGTATGATGATTTATGAAGTGAAGACAATTTTATGAGATGCTTGTCTGATAAGCACTTCCACACAGCTATAATATTGGGATTTGCCAAGAAAGAAGATGAAGACAGATGGATTCAAAGACAACTCAGTGAAAACATTCCTTCAAAGGTTTTGCTAGTAAGTATATAAGTGATCACACTTAGATGATTACCTGGCAGAAGTTCTTTAGTTTTATCTACCATCTATTTCCTTGGCACTGCTCATTTGTTTAAAAACAGTTGCAGTGGGATTTGAAGAAGGCAACCTTTGCATATATTTTCACTGGAATGTTTCACTCAAATTCTCCCAAGCTCCCCAGAGCTGGATGGATGAGCTCTTCTTGTGGAACAATTCAAGTAATGTGTTTCTACTGCTCTGCATAACAGAGATGAATTCAATATTTAAAATACCTTCTGTGTGTTTACAAAATCAGTCATCTTTGAACCACATGCGCCTTGTTTGTCAATATGTGGATTAAAGTCAAAAGCACTTGTGCAGGTGCATTTTGCATTTTAAAGACCTTTTGGTGTGAATTGGTACTGGCCCAGTATTTTGCACAGTGTCAAGCTCTTAATTTGGTCATTATATTTCAAACAATGAAAATCTTTTTCTTTAAAGCTTTTCTTTCCTGGGAATAGCTGAAAGGTGAATTATATGTAGTCAGGACAGTCTGGTTTAAGAATTTGAAGAAGAAATGAGTGAGTGCTATAATTCCACTCCAGTTTTTATAGAGCCAGATACTCAGACATTTAAGTAGTATTTTGCTTTTCCAATTCTTTTGTACAGTCAATGGGGACATTTTGATTTCAAGGCAGTACAGTGTCCTAAAGATTTGCTTTTTTCTTTTCTTTTCACCTGGCTGCATTGTATATTGCAAATCTGCAAGAGTTAGCAGATGTTTAAAAGCTTAAGAAATTAAAACTTCTTTTCAAGGAAAAGCCATTTACTTATTTGACTGCATGACTAGGATACTTCAGTGCTGAAACATACCAGACTCATTTATGTTAGAGGATGTGACAGGCTTCTGTGAAACCACCATGGCATCAAACTACATGGTCATGTGAAAGATTCCACCTCCTAGGCTCTCTGAGATTTCAAAACTTTCACATTTTTGAATTTCAAAATTCAGCTTGAGATTTCAGAAATTTCAGTTTTTGTCCCCACTATACAAAAAGATGTGGACAGGCTGGAAAAGGTCCAAAGAAGGGCCACAGAGATGATCAAAGGGCTGAGAAGAGAGCTGGCTGAGCTGAGATAGCTTAAGAGGCTGAGAGAACCAGGTTTGTTTACCTTTGAGTAAAGGCTGTGGGGAGGCCATGTTTCAGTATTTGAAAGATGACTGCAAGGCAAAGGAAACTGTTTTTATGTGGAGTCACATGGGAAAAACAAGGGATAATGAGTGCAACTAAATCTTAGGGAAATTTCAATTAGACATAAGAGGAACATTTTTCACAGTGAGAACAGTTCAGACATTGAAATTATCTCCTGAGAAGTGGTTGAGTTTTAAGAGGAATACTGAACCAAATGATCCTTGAGGTCCCCTTCCAACCTAGTATTCTGGGCTTCTGTGATTGATATCACGAGGAATATTTCAGCTTCCTTCCTTTAACATTCAGATATGGAAAAACAAGCCAGGTGCTCCTGTTATATAAATTCTGTGTCCCCTGTACACATGCTTGCAAAACTCTGAAGATGAACTCTAATTCCAAGATAACTAGACATAAAGATAGAAATAATGTTTTCTGCTTTGAACTTACAAGAGCTTTTTATTCCGTTTTACTTAGAATAGAGAGAATTCAGAGAAGGAAAGGATTCATAGTATTAAGTAAAAATCTTTGTTACTGAATTTAACAAGTGTCGACGTTTTTTAGAGAAATTTTTTCCTCTTTAGAAATGCTAATTAGCCAATACTTAAGGAAGACAATGGCTGAGCCCGGCGGCCATGTGGGTGCGGCACCTCCCTGTCTAGGGGTTCCTCAGGAAGGGACAGAGACCCCGCGGGGGGTGGAGCTGGTGGGGGCTGNCCAGTGGTTTCTCTGGTTCTGGTTTGTTGTCGCTGTTACAGTTGTTGTTTGTTTACCTCATACAAATACTTAGTAAAGATCTGTTATTCCTATTTCCTATCTTTTGCCTGAGAGCCCCTTGATTTCGAAATATTATTAATTCGGAGGGAAGGGGGTTCATATTTCTCATTCCAAGGAAGGCTCCCGCCTTTCTTGGGAAATACCTGTCCAAACCGGGACAACAAGCCTCATAGGAGGAGGTGTTTCCTCCCATTTATCCTAGCAGCTGGTATTATAAAATGTAGATCTGTAAGTGCTCAGTAATGAAGATATTTCTTTACTGTTTTGGCTTTCTTTTTTCTTCTCTGGAATACAGACATGAATCTCAGATACCAATTTTGGATAACAATATTTCATATGTATTTTTTTAGCAGCAGCATCTTGGTAGACAACTCTCAGTTTTGGTGGCAGCTCCAGACTTGTCCCTTGGTACAACTAGAATCAGTGGTCTGAGTTATCCTCTTACCCAATATTGTTCAATAATGAATAACTTTCTTTCAGGTACCATGTTTCTCTTTGTGCATCAGCTTTCACAAGCTGATCTGCAGTATGGAAAAGGCCAGGAATTCCTAGAACTTCATGACCCACTGACCTCATAAAACCATTTAATCCCTATGACTTTCTTACCATATGTTTCTGAATTTCTTCTTCTTCTCTCTTTCCAAATTTCACATGACAAAAAATATCCTTTTTCCCTTCAAATGATTTCAATCCTTTATCTCAAATTTTGTTCACATAAATCAGTTAAAAAAAAAAGCAAGAAAATCATATGGTGTAGAGCTTGCCTGAAAAAAAGTACTGTGAAATATTTTCATATGTTGTAAAAACTGCAGTCTGATTTTTTTGTCCATTCCACCTCAGTAGATGCTTTCATTTTGCATCAGATTTCATATTATTTAAATCATTATACGTGTTAATACATGGGATACCACTTGCTGTGCCATATTAAGGAAGAGTTTTTGGGCCTGATAACTTCTTTTACTCTGAGTATTAATTCATAATTCATCTTGGAAAGTTAGCAAACTTTGACCTTACTATCCGCTGAAAGTGAGAACAGTTAGAAATCCCACACAGACCTGAGATCAAAGCGAGTGTTTAATAATCACTTTAATAATCATGGGACTAGATGAGTTGAAATAGTCTGTTAGTCTCCTTTCCCTGCTTTGCTACTGGAAGGGAAAGAAGGCAAAATTACAATTTACTGGAAAACTCTGTAGAGAAAAATACAAATCACATTTCTGAAACTTTGGGTTTAGTGGCAAGCATTTATTTATTTGTAGAGGGATTAAGGAGTGAATAATGAATCAAATACAGATTGACTCCTGTTGAACAGAGGTAATGTTCATAAAATGATAGAAGTTGCTAGATTTGTCTCTTAAGTACCATGAGTGAACCTGTTATATGCACTTGGGAAGACTGTCAGCAATAGCTGCTGGATAGGGAGGAAGAGAAAAATGTGTGTGTGTGAGAGAAAGATTAAGGAAATGGCAAGTCAGTTTATGTCTAATAAATAACAGAAACATGACAACCTGACAACTATTTACATGGTTGCATTCTCAGAATCCCCAAACCCTACATTTTCTAGAAGAAAAAGAAATCACCATTTTTATTGGAAAGTGGGGTTCAGCAATTTTTTAGATTAATGTATCCAGCTAGTATGAGTAATACTTATCATGTATTCACCAGTAAGCACTGAGCAGAAAGAGGGAGTTTCCCCTTAACATCTTTGCTGTTTTTGTAAAAGAGAAATGAGCCATCATTGTAAATTATAAAGACATGAGTTAGGTGCTTCAATCTGGAGGGAAATTTGATAAGGAATCCCCAAACTAAACAGTCATCTCACAGTATTTTAATTCAGGAGGAGAGAAATGGGAAGATTTCTTGCATGTGTTTAAATGTTGTAGAAAAACATGTCAAATAAATATCAAATGGTTCATCCTGTAATTTTGTAATCAACAATTAGATTTAATGCAGGGTGTTTAAAATACCCTAAATAAACTGTGCATTTCTATATGCACCTCCCACTGCTCCACATACCTTTTGAGAAACTATTCTTTCTGAGAAGACATCTCTTTTTCCTGTTCCTCTGCAAGCTAATGAAATTTCCATACCTGATTCTATAGGAGAAAAAAAAAAGAAAAAAAAAATCAGATAATTTTTTTCTTTAATTGCAACACTATTACCAGAACAATAATTCTTGAGCCCAGAGAGAATCCAATAATCTAATATATTAATTGCCATCCATTTTTTCCTATGGGATTGCATCTCTGAAGCACTGTGGAGAAGGGAGATAACTTTCCCTGTGAAGATAGGGCAAATTTGTTTATGATATTGGAGCTTGGTTGGGGAATGAGATATCACTACACTGGACAATGCTTCAGGAATGACACAAGTTACTACTTAAAGCATACACAGTATGGAAAATGTGTATTTGGTGGTTGAAAAGCACTTTGGTTAACACACTTCAGGAAGCTGTTGCCTAATGATTACTATGCTGAAGACTAAATAGACAAAATCTCACATATCAACCACTTGAATTTACATGAAAAAGTGATGCTGTTTTCTCTCTGTAGAGTTACATCAGAATTTGAATGTTTATAACTTCTTCAAGCCAGACACTCAGAGATGCTGAACAGAAACCTATTCTCCTAAGCCTAGGTGAATCACACATTCAAGAATATGCCATTTGGATTTTCATACAAATATCAAGGCTTTTATCTGTTCTTGCGTACTCAAGAACAGCTCTTTTCATCACTGACGTCTGAGTATGCAGAGTTGAAGGCCTTATCTATTGCAATTACAATTCTTTTGAAATATCAGTTCAATCCCTACTTTCTAAGCAATTTTTATTCCCTAAGTACAAGGCCTCTGAAATCTGCTACTGAAAACCATGCTCCTTAGATTTTCCTAAAGCATTTTATATATAGGCAAAACCTTCAGTAGCATCAAAAATGGAATAAAACCGCTTAATGGTGACGCAGATGTTGAAAGAATCAACTTAATATTTGTAAACCCTCACATGAACATTGAAGCTGGACATTCACAAATTCAAAAGTTTTAATTTATAACAACTGCTCTAGAAAATATTGACCCTGATATATCATGTCAACAGAAACAATACGCAGTAAATCTCTTCAGTACATACAAACAAGAAATAATTTCTCAGTGCAATAAATAGCCTGGTGGGAGATTTAGTTTTAGTTATTACTAGCAGCCCAGCAGAAAAATGCATTTTTTATTTTTACTTGGATGGTGGCACTGAGGAGAAGTGAGATTTGGAGCACTAGATCTCAACTAAAGGACCATAAAGGATGAAAGCTCCTTCTGGAAACACTGAAGGAGCTTAGCTTGGAGCACTGTGTTTTTTGAAGACAGGCTGCCAAACTTCCCTATTTTTCCTGGTTTTTAAACACCTGCCAGCATCCAGCCAATGTCCTTTCACAGCTTATCATGCTGCTCCCTGAAGGCTGACAAAGATTTGCAGTCTGTCTGCATTTTACCTAACATCTAAACATTAAAAAGGGCTCACCCCATGTGTTTCACTGCTCATTTTTCCTGCTTCTCTCCATCGTGTAACTCCGAAGGCAGGTTCTTCTAAAGGCAGGTGTTCCCTGCCTTCCAGTTCTGGGCCAAAAGAGAATAGGATTTGTACATCAATGGTTCAAGAGGTTTGCTTGTGACTCTGACCCATGACTGTGGGTTCTAGCAGCCCCCTCTCAGCAGCAGCACTGTGACCGTGAGTCCCTGCCTGCCTCACACACTGCTCTGGAGGGAGCTGCACTGAATGCCAGGGTAATACCAGCCATCTGAGAGCCAAGGAAGATACAGGCATGATTCTGTGACAGTTTTCTAACCAGCAAATTCAGACCAATTAGTCTCCAATGAACTAAACAGCATTTTATTTATATATTTGAATTTATTTCTTTCCTTTCCTCATCCCATTGTAAGTATTAATCATATAACATACTGCTTTAAGATTTGCTGGCTTTAACATTTTGCTTAAAACACCCCTCTATCAGATTTTCTGATTCTTTTCTAGCTATATACTACATACAAATGAATTTATCTGCAACAAGTATGTGAACAAAAGTATTCAAAATAGAGGAAAGATGTTCAGAGCAATTCTCCCTTGTATGATTTATTTATGAACTCAAGTTATAATATTTTAGCAGATTTTTATAATTATTTTTCCTTGGTTCTTTTTAATTTTCCTAATTTTCATTCTCCTAACTTTTAAACCCACATTTCGTAAGTCTTCCCTTGCTTTTTACATTTTAGTAATAATGTTGTCCCAGTGGCTCATTTTTGAGTGTAAGCTACCTATGTATTTGTGGCCAAGCCAGAAACTGTAATGAAAAGATGTACCTCAAATTCCCTGTAACAAAGCAAATGCCACTTCTGACATCTTTCAGCACAGATTTCTTGTGCCTGTGTTGTACAAAAGGTGGTCTTGCTAGAACAGAAAATCTGCATACATGAAGTTTAGTGTATTATAACTTAACTGCATAGCTGTGCCATACATAGCTGTCACATACCCCAAACCACAAAATCACAAAATGGGAAAGACTGGAAATAACCACCTGGAAGTCATCTGGTCCAACCTCCCTGCTCCCACAGAGCTCAGGATTGTGTCCCTACACACTACTTGTCTACCTCACATCCATGACATTGGATTTACCATCCAAAGAAATGCCCTAAGTGTTTCTGGACTTTGGCACATAGTCACTTAATCTAGTCCTGATTTGCCAAGAGTTAAGTTATAGATCCCTCTGTAGGAGGAAGCTAGTTTGCCTTCCAAATATCCACCTTGAAATGACTGTCCTGGAGGTGGTGACACAGCTATTGCTTGAGACCAAATTTTGCAGCAGCATGTGCATCCACTGCAGGCCTGGATGACTTACTGACTCATGAGAACACAAACTGTCTTGCCAGGATCACACAGGGGCTTTGGATGATCTATGACCTGCTGACAAACATAGAGGATCAATTAAAGGTTATTAAGGGACTATTACCATGGAGATCAAATCAGCCTCTTTCACTCTGTGTAAGGATGATACAGAGCCAAACTAAAAAACTTTGTATATTCCATGCCATCCTTTCCCAGTTCTCATACTCTTTGTAGACACAGAATTTGCACAATCATCATGTTAAGGATGGAGGGCACTGGACCAAATGGATCCTTTCAGCTGTGCTTGCATTCATCCACAGACTCCTTGTATCACACTAAAAGAAAAAACAGAACAAAATAATCTTTCCTTGCCATTCCTTTCTTGTCTCACAACAATTCCAACAAACTCAACCTTAATTCCTGGTCTCAAATACCTCTTCCAAAACTTTCAAGAATTTAAAGAAACCCAACAACATGATTTTCCTTTCTTTCTGTGTCAGGATACTCTTTTAGCCCTGAAAAATATTTTGTTTCTTTTGTCAAAAACTGGAGGGAAAGTGTGTGGTTTTTTCTTCCCTTCCAATGCAAAAGGTGTATCTCACTCAGTCCTCTACTTTCCAACAATCCTGCATAGATCGTTACTCTCCTAGGAATGGGAACATCCTGTTCGTTAGCTACCTAGACTTCATTCTCTTTTATTCACTAGATAACTTTTTTTCCCCAAAAAGAGTATTGGTCTACCAGAGAATAAATGGTTACAGCTCCTCATGCCAACACCTGCATTGAGACCTGAATAGTACTGAGCCATTCTTTCTTCCTCAGCCACGTTGCTGGGGAATGTCCTGGGGCAGGTTAATAAAACAAATAAACTTACAATGGCGACAAAGCACAGCACAGCTTGAAGTTGAAATATCTCTTTATTGGATAAAGAGTGCTAAACTAGAAAATGGTAATATTTGAATATTGAAGGCAAACCCAGAAGATTTTCTGATCAATTGCTAAGAGGAATGGGCCAGGGAGGAAAATAACGATCATAGCAGTAAAATCACTGGAAAAATGAAAAAAAAATTATTAATAGAAATTACTGACAAAAAATAAAACTGACAAAAAATCTGGGGAACAGGGAATACAAACCTCTATGGCATTCTGCGAAATATAAAGAAAATTAAGATCATTTGCAACATAGCCCAGAAAATGTGTCTACTCTATTCATAGCAGTTCTATTACCAGCAGATAGATGTCCTCTGCCTACAGGTTACCAGGGGAGCTCTTGGTTAAGCAGAGGGAGCAGGATATTGATAATTCAAGAGGCTTGATAATTCAAGAGGTTTGGTAGTGTCATAATAACACATTGTAATTCAGGACTCAGGTTTCTCTGTAATCTTCCTTGCTTCCTTTCCCTGCAATCCCCATGGTGGCCTTCACCATAAGATACCAGCAGGAGTTGGTGGCCAGTCTGTTCTGCAGTGCCTGTCATGTCAGCAAGTGTTTCTGAGTTGTCTTTTTGCACTATCTCATTGGCATCAGAACCAATCCCTTGTCATTCAAGAATATAAGGAAAGACAGAAAGTATTAGTACTTAGTCTTTAGTACTGCCTGGGAACTCACAATAATTGATATGGTTGCCCAAATCAGTCTTCCCAACGAGCAAGCACATGTCAAGATCCTTTTTATGAATATGTCTGAAGATGCCAAAATACCAAAGCACTGCTTTATAGCTTTCTTTTTTGTTTTTGGCCTTTGCCCCCGAGAAACAGCAGTGCACCTGAGACTGCAGGTCCTTTGGGAATTTATCCATAAATTAGGGCTTACGACATCAGCAGGAAGCAGGTAAGTAATATGGTTGGGAATTACATCGCAAAAAGTTGGTTGGTTATTTGAAACTCTTATAAATAAACTGTCAATAAAATATAGTGTAATTTGAAGAAAAGGTAAAGGAAATAGAGGCAAATAAACTGCTAAAACTTAGCAATGCACTGGCAAAAAATCTATCTCCAAACTCCTAGTTTGCAGTATGATCTCCTACTCCTGTCTGACTTTTTTGAGTGAAATGCTTCTTACTGACTGCTGATGTTAGAACTTCTGAAGTCTGGCGAATTTCCAGGCTCATGGACAGGTTCTGCCCTTCCTCAGGAACTATGATTAAATTGCTCCCAGTGTTTGACAGAGAGAACAGAAACAGATAAAGACTCTCAGTGTGCTTGCCAGTGGCTTCAGCCCTTATTGCCCCTTGGGGAGAGGGAGACAAGGCAACTCTCTGATCCAGTTCACACTGAAATAGCCTTTTTTTTACTTTGTCATGGCTTTCCATAAAACTACAGGAAACAGATCCTAGAAATACATATATCACTGTAGAGAGAGATAAGATAGAGTTGAGGTGCAGGCTGTGGGACTCTTCTGAGGAATGCAATGGCAGCACAGAGAAGCTGGTCTCCTCCTGACCTTGGGGAGAGGAGATATGACATGGCAAATGTCACATCTCCTCCATGGAGAGGAGGCTGCTGGAGCATGCAGGACAAGTGGGCAGCACATGACAAAGACATTAAAGTGTGTTGCTGACATGGTAATGTGTGATAGGAAATGCTGTGTCTTGAAGAAGTGTATAAAACCAGATTGTTTCTCACAACAAATGTCTCAGTATCCCCACTGCTGTGAGTCTGTGCATCAGTCATTCACAAATTACATTTAAGAACAGAACATGGATTGAAACAGCACCAAAGTCCTTGTGTGACTGTCTATTACCTGACAAAGATAGGCAGAGTCATTGGAACATAACTTTACTTTTAAGAATTTTACTAAAGAGGCTCAGGCTGAACAACAAGGATCAGCACATGCCAAAATTAATGGCATTTCAATTCCCTTAATGGAAAGTGCAGCTTTCACTGACTGTGTGACCCAATGCTGTCTGGAAAAAACAATCATTCTGTTTCTTTAGTGGAGTTCAGCAAGTGAAGGGATTGTGCTTTTTCTTTTCTACAAAGGACATTTATAAGTTAGTTGAGGTAGAATGATGTGTGTCAACACAGAAACAAAAATAGTTAGGAAATACAACTGGCTGATGTCAAAACGAGATGGAATGTGCAAAAATTGGCAGTATCAGGGTACAGACTGTTGAGGCACCATGGGCAAATATGGAGAGAGGAAAAACTAATTACAGAGAAATATACAGCATCTTAAAGAAAAAGTCTTCTCAGAGCCACTATCAATTTCCTACCTTTGGTTTTACTTACTTATTTTATTTGCTTTTTATGCCAAACTCTTTATAAAATGAGGAAGTGGAAGTGTGCAAAACTTACTTCATGTTAACCTGCACATCATAAAAACCTAGGCTTTGCTTTAAATAAAATACATCAGTATCTAAGACCAGTAAAACAAGAAATTGCACTGATTTTAGCATTCATAATTTGGCAGTCTTTGTATTTTTGTATCTATATCTCTCATCAAGCAACTATTATAGATGCAGGATAGAGCCCTAAAAGACAATTTTAAGACAAGCCTGCTGGTTAACAGTAGTTCAGAGCAGGAGTGCTAGAGATAGAATATGACTCTGATTATAAGTAGAAATGCTTGGACATGGCTGAACCTGTAGGAAATCACCAACAAATGAGGAAATTCTGGATTGCTTCCTCAGATGGTATAAATCAGGGTGCATCCAACCCAAGAATATAAAGAATATATATTTTTTAGCTTACAGCTCTTGCTTTATTTTTGGAAAGTTAAAACAAGGAATACACAAAAAAAAAGAAAATACATCTGTAGAAATATAACCACCTTAATATGGTGTTGTAACAAACATCATATTGTAATTACACTTCTCACTAAAATGTAGCTAGATTGACATTTATCCACCATTGTTTTAACTGAGTACTTTTTAGAGCAGACTTGTTTAAGCCTTGTGCAGAAATTGTTGTCCTTTTGTTATCACTAATTATTATTTCCATTTTTTCCCCCCAGGATTTGCTATTTACAGGTTTTTTCCCCAGGACTATATAGAATGGCTTGTGTTAAAAGGGATGCTAAAGATCCCCTGGTTGCAGCCCTCCCATCATGGTCAGGGATGCCTTCCAGCACCCCAGCTGGGTCTCACCAGAGCAAAGTAGAGGGGTAGAATTCCCTGCCTGGTCATACTGCTCATCTCTCCCATAACTTTGGCCTGCATTTGGCAGTAATAATTTTCAGAGAAATCTAAGAATCTAAGTAGAAAAATACAGAGAAGGGTTTTAGGGACAAATGGAGCTTGCACTGATGAGACATTGGTGGCAAATCACATATTCAGAACAATATTGGAAAAGCTGCTGACCATCTGAACTGAAATTAGGTTTCTGAGTTCAGTCTTGTAGAATCTAAGAGTTAGTTCTGGTTCTGAAAAAAATTCAAGCTGGGGAGAAGATGACCTGTCTGTTTCTTTATTTCACATTATTTAAAATTAATGAGTTCTGAAAACATTGTGAGGCATCTTACAATGCTGCTTTTTATTTCATATATTTTTTTGGAAAAGCAAAATGATATTTGATTTCTGTTCCTCCAAAACAAATAAGTCACATATATCAGTCTTACTGAACCTTAAAGGAATTACAGATGTGAGGATATTGCATAAAAACATTTGAATTGCTCTTTCTTCTCATTTGTTCTCAAGTGAGCATTCCTTATGAGCCCTTTACTGTCTTTAAATTTAGAAAGAGGCTAGAAACTTCCATCTGAATTACATTATATTTAGTGCTAAAATACTGCCATTGCCAAAGATTAATATAAAGTTCCCTGAGTACAGAATTCGTTGAACACATTTTTAAACATTATCTTAATCTCAAACACTGCCTTTTCTCTTTGCATACAGTTTTTCCTGTTCTATAATAGCAGTCACAAAAATCAGTTGAAATTACTTATACAGCAATTGTACATATCCACACTAACCTCTTACAGACTCTTCTCTAAAAGTGCATCTTTCCAATGACCTGCGCAAAAATGTTTTTCTGTAATAGCAAGGCATGTACTCAAGTAAATATAAGGTTGCATGAAAAGGAGTTTGCCTAAGGAGTAATTTCAGCTCAGTTAAGAGCATGTTTGACCAAATCTTTGTTGCTGTAGATGAAGGAGGAGTTTTCTGGAAAGGATTACTCCAACAAAATTTCTGAAGGAAGAGAAGGTATCACATTTACATTGTAGTGGTTTCATAGTTCTCAAACCTGCTTTGAATTTCTCTTCCATGATCTATCTATTTTTCTACTACCTTTTGTCCTGGTTCTGCCCAGGACAGGGTTAATTTTTGCAGAAGGTTTGGAGTCTTGTTGGAACAAATATGTTTGGGACTTCCATTCCTAAACCATGACAGCCTTTTTAAAAGTTTGTGTATCTGAAGGGGATGGTCTTATAATTTCTCTTTCAGGATAAATTTCTTTATTTTGCTTTCATTCATGTTGACAGTAGAACACTCATTATTTATGTGTACTGTAGCTACTAAGGTATAACTCAAAACCAAACCATCAGGTATGTTTTACTGAACATTTGCTTTATTGGTTTTATTATATTTGTAACTTTTAGTCAGTGTGTTTACATTATCAAATAACTTACGGCACACAAATGCATCTCTTTTCTTTTCGTCATTAAAATTCTTATTTTGGCAAAGAATAAAATTACTCTTGTTTGAGAAGATGCATTTTTCCATATAAGAATTAAACTTTTATCCTTCAAACTGTTTATGAAGTGATTCTTGCAGGATCTTTTTTAATTATTTGTGTGGATTTCTCTAGTCCATCGTTATTTATCTTATCTTCTTCCAGTGTTTTTTGTTTGTTTGTTTGGTGGTTTGTGCCAATTTTTTTTTGTTTTGTTGTTGTTTTTGTTTCTAGATAGTCAGCATAATGTTATAATTCTTCTTTTTTGGAAGTTTTATAATCCTCTTTAAGAAAACCTAGGTGCCAATTGCTCCAGTCCAATAATTAAAGAAATGTTTTTTATTCCTTTCACAATAAAGCTCATTCCCTAAGAATAACTGAACTTCATATCACTGTGATATCAAATCATCCTTATTCATAAATATTTACAAGAGAAATATCTATCTCTGTTTTAAGCCTTCCATTTCTGTTTGATAAATAACAAGATTCTTGAATACTGTAAACTCATAAACTCCTTCTCCTCCCTGTCTAGCTGCAGAGGTTTAGCTGAAATCTTTACCTGCCTTAGCAACTTTCTTTATGTCAGAACCCATCTGCAACTGTTGTTATTTGATGCCAGATTTCCTATGGCTTATATATTTCCCTTTAAGTATATTAAATTTAAATTAATTATACAATAGTCTTTTAAATTTCTGATTTAATTCACAGCTGACCTGAGATGGCTTATCAGAAAAGTCTATTGATTTAATATTGAGTGGAGCTGGAATTCAACACACTTTCTGTGTGTTTTCAGCAGGCATTTTTCCTTTACTTTGTTCGCTTAAGAATTCAGGAAAGGCAATTAGGATTTCAGCATTGAATCTATTTTTGAAGAAGACAATATGATCTGAAGAAGTCAATATGATCTGATGGAATGATTAAGCAGCTAAGACACAAAAACATAATTCAAACAGCTGGAGAAATTCCCCCTAGGAATGCATGTGGTATATATTCCTTTTTTCTTTTATGCACAGGCTGATCTCATGAAGATGCTCTAACTAGTAAGGCTGAGAGAAAGATTGAAATTTGTCATTACACAGTATTTAAGTATTTAAAAGATGAAATAAAGACAAGGGGAAAATTAAATAACTAACCAAATTGATGATCTCTATGTCTTAGTTAATGGAGTTAATAGGTGATTGAGAAAATTATATTATGATTTAGTGGATTTGAAATGAAACAGTAATGTAGAAGATTTATGTTCTCCAGAAGAGAGTTTTTCCAAATTAAACTGGAGTCTTTGAACTGCTAATGTCTGAATGTGTGAAAAAACAAAGATTAAAAATAGATGGATTAGAAAATGAAAGCAGCAGAAACAATCTGTCATCTTGACCTGCCAGAAGGACTAGGGAAAATAAGAGAAAGTTAACAAATACCTCTTTAAAGAAAAGTTTATTAACAATTTTATGTCTGCATTCTTTGTTCTTGCAAAGAACAGTGAGCAGAGCACCTGTTGGCCTCCACAAAGCAATGATAATAAAGTTTCTTAACTACAGTAATATAGATAAGCTGTTACAGCTGGCTATACTGAATAAGTCTGATTTATAATTCAGATGAGTATTGCTACTTCTTGATTGCAGTATGAAGATACAAAGGAAGCAGAATGTATAGAAACTGAGAGGAAGCTTTGGGATTATAAAATTGAATGCTTGTTTTATGCTGCTAGACTTGAAATTGATGTGCATGAAATCAGACTACTTCTTTTGTAGTACAGGAAGATTATCACTCTTGATTTACACAAGAGAGGAGCAGCTACGATGATTGCAAGTAAAGAAGGATTGATATTCTAAATGTCTCAGCGTAGCTATTCACAAGTCCTCTCAAGAGCAAAGAGCCCACAAGGCCTATTCTCAGGGTTACTTCTGTTTAAATGACAGCTTAAAGGTTTATAGCTGTGCAGGACACAACAGTCCTTGCCTTCTCTCACCTAATTTAATATTAAGTATTTTTAATAATATGATTCTTCTTTCTCAAATGCCTCTCCTTTTTGAAGCTGTGGTGCAGGGTACATACTAGGCCTTAATTTCAGTGGGCTCAGGACTCCTCAGGATGTATGTGCATACACACATACACCTCGAAGGGCACACAGAGAAGAGATACTCAGTCTCTTTCACAAGAGAACTTAAGCACATCCATCTCTTCAGCATTTCCTGGTAACAATATTCAGGATTTTTGTAGTCAGTGTGCTGGTTTCTGAGAACACATTTATAAATGTCTATGTCTCCCAAATTTCCATGGGGAATATAGTTACTTGAACTCAGCTTTGTGCATTTTATGTCTGAGCAAGAAATCTATCATGATTGAAGGTATGACAGTAGAAATTTAATCCTTTCTTGGCATTTGATCCAAGACCTTCACAAAGTCAGAGTGGAATTACTGAGGTGTTTTAGTAGTCTCTCAGCCCAGCCTCTTGTATGCTCACAAGCTGTCTCACTGGGTAGTGATACCATCTTCATATAGGTATAGGTATTTCCATTTCCAGTTATATTTAACTTTTCTATTTAAGAATAATGGAATTTGAATAAAACATCTTTGCCCTCCAATTAACTGTGAAGTAAATATTCTGTAAATATTCTGTATTGCTGTTTTTTCTGAGGAATGTCTTGGTACAGAGTTAATGGAAAGAGCATCTTTCTCTGTGGTAGCTGTGGCAATTCTCCTATGGGTAAAACAGCTGGAAATGTGATTAGAGAGATGTCTCTGAGCAGTTTATTTTGAGCTCTGTCCTGGCATGGAACTGGGTACCACAACTACATTTCCAAGATTTATGCCTCATCATAAATCTCTCCAAGATACAGGTAATATAATGGTCATTAATAATCCTTCTGTTTCCTACATTCACAGGTAAGTTGCTGAAAGTCTCCTTGATTTCCTTACAAAACCAGAATAGATTAATTATATCCATAGAATTTTAAAATGAGAGGTCCATTCTATGGAGGCTGAGCAATGAAATTATTGTACCTCTTGGGCGAGTGTAAAATTTTCAAGCATTATGAAAAATTGCCTATGGGGATTTTTGTTTTAAAGGAAAAATAAAACAGCAAAGGGGACAGACAGTCAAGCAAGTAAAAGCTAGTGAAACTACCTGCCATTAACAGGCAGTTATTTCACTTGCACTACTATAATTTTATTAAGAACTGCCAACTTCAAGCAGATAATCAGATAAGCAGATTGAAAGGATCAAAGAGCTGGACAACATTTGGAAAAGCATGTAGCAGCTTGCATCCCTCAATGGTCTTGCAGAAGGCCATGAAGAAAAAGGAATCACTTTATTTACAATGAATTTCAACATTCAGATGTACCAGCTGGACTGAAAGTGTGTCTAGACTTGACCACTGCAGTCAGGAGAGAACAATCTAAAAGATTAAGAAAGCTGGGTTCTTCCATTTTGTAGGAAAGCAGCTCAAAAACCCTAAGAATACCTTGGAAAGCACACTCCTCCAAAATATTCCATACTGGGAAGTGTAGTATACCCCAGTCTCACAGATCACTGAGTCATCTCTACATCATCCATGAGTTATTTATTATACTGATTCTAAAACTCACATGATACGCTACAGAGTCAGTGTTTGTTCCTGCCAGTTAATACTTTATGCATTGCCTTCTGATGAGGCAGAAGACTAAATGTGATGGCTCAGGTATTGTACATTCACACAGTGATTTTTCAGTAGACAACATACCAGTGCTTTTATGCTCCAAGTACAAATACCATATAAGGATATCGACAGACTACTGAGTCTTAGCAATAATTTCCATGAAATGGAAGGAAAAGTTAAACCTATATTATCATGATCTGGTCCTAAAAGACACTGAGGAAATGCATTAGACACACATCAGCAATTTTAATTACCAGTTTTAAAGCTTCACTAGTTCTTTTATACTTTGTGCTTAATGAGATTTTATGGCAGTTTTGTATTATCTCCAAATTAAATTTTTCTCTTTTTTTATGAGAACTTACAAAGTAACTAAGATATTTTGTTTCCAATATACAACTGTTTTAAAAAATAATTCTTACCACAGTATTGTTCATCTGAATAGCTGATAAATAGGAAGAGCTTCTACCACAAAACCAGTATTTCTCACTTGGCTCTTGAATGCAAATAAAAATGGTTTGATAATCTAAATTCCTGAGGAATTTAGAGAGCTTATGAGCTAATGCTTTAAGAAGAGATTGGGATACTGCAATATTCAAATATTCCTAATATTCATCTAAGATGACATGAATGCTTCTGTGCTCAGTAAAATTCTTCACAGTGTTTTTTCTTCATATAATTTTTCCAATTATACTTGCTCAACAACAGAGGTGGAGTTTTGCAGCAGAGACTGCATTTTCTCAGGCATATTGTGCTCTTTAAATGAGAGGGCATGATCCAAAGATTTTTAAACATTAAAATGTCATGGAATGCAAATGGAGCATATAGATTTTAAGGCAGACCTCTGTCTTGGGGTTAGATAATGAGAAATTGCTAGTTTCTGATGGTACTGCTATTATATTTCATGATAGATCACAAATAAATTTGTAAACCCACAGTAAAATAACAGAATACACTCACTTGGAAGGGACCAACAAGGATTGTTGAGTCCAGCTCCTGGCTGTGCACAGCACCATCCCCAAGAATCACACCATGGGCCTGAGAGCACTGTCCAAACCCTTCTTGACCTGTCTTGGTGCTGTGACCACTGCCCTGGGGAGCCTGTTAAGTGCCCAGCCATGCTCTGGGTGAAAAACGTTTTCCTGATATCCAGCCTAAATCTCCTGACACAACTTCATGCCATTTATTTGAGCCCTGTCACTGGGCACCACAGAAAGGAGATCAGTCTCTGCCCCTCTTCCTCACAAGGAAGTTGTAGACTGCTATGGGGTCTCCCCTCAGTCTCCTCTTCTCCAGGCTGGACAGACCAAGTGACCTCAGCCACTCCTTTTATGGCTTCCCCTCCAGACCCTTCATCCTCTTCATGGCCCTTCTTTGGACACTCTCTAATAGCCAAATTATTTTCTTATGTTGTGGTGTCCAAAACTGCCCCAACACTCACTGACAGCATTACAATAAGAGCACAATAGCCATAAAAAATAAAAGTGATTCTGTGCTATTTTAGTTGCGAATACTGTATTTCATCCTTGTATAATCAGGAGTTTTAAAAATAAGATTGCAAGCAAGTCTGTCATCCTGATAACAAAGAATTTTGAGGGCTTAGAGTGAAACAGGAATAAAACTGGGTGTATTTTTGTGTGCAAAGATCAGGGTCTCCACAAAGTCCCATGAACTACATTATCTTCTTTTCTAGTTCTACAATGTATGTGATTTTCATTTTTCTAATTCAAAGAATTTCCTAACAAACCCCCTGTTCTTGAGCTTGATGTTCACAACTTTCCTGGTCTTCTTCAAAAGTGAAATCTTGGTCCAAGAATGTCAAATGAAAAATTCAACCAAATACACTGGCATCCAAGACAATCCATTTTGTGTCTACAAATTTTAGGTTCTTGGCTACTTTGACAGTGGTGAAAACTGTAACATTTAAACAGGTTTTTTCTCCAATAAGATATCAGAATAAGATATAAAACAATTTATCCAAGGAGTACTTCAACTCTTCATGGTTTTTTCTAAATGCATATAGTATAAATGTGACCTAAAACTAGTTTAGTCCTCTTTGGTTATCACTAAACTGTATGACTGCAGTCAGAAACAGAGAGCTTTAAAACCAGAGGACCAACAGCAAAGCAAGGTTTATTTGAAAAGGACCTTAAAAAGAAAAGTGATTACTTGGGGTCATTTATTCTATATTTTTACTATCTTTCTCTTAGTTGAAAGCTTTTAAGACCCATTTAGCTGGAAAATGAATTTTAATGTAATTGAAATAACCACCAGAGCTACCAGGAATGAATCCTTTATGTTATTGTCTTCATTTTGATTTCTTTAGCTCAAATGGAACAGATTATCAAAGTCAAGGGGCACAGGTGCTAGCTTTTTCATTTAAATGGATTATTCTTGTGATGAATAGAGCTCTCTACAGGGCCCATTTTTGTGCATTGAGAAATGCAAACAGTAACAATAATGATGGCTCTTCAGTAAAAATCATAACTCAAATAGCAAGATGAAGCATTTTGCTAGCATTCAAACTGTCATTGTTTCCTAAATGGTACTTCTTTTTCTGTTTTCAATCTTCTGCTCACTTTCACTTTTTTGCTATTATCATATAAAAAAAAAATCATACACAGAATGCAGAAATTAGAACTAATTAACAAACAATCATAACATGATCTAGATCTGCTTTTTTTCTGTAAGAAACATTTTCTATTTTGATACGAGAAGTGCTAGCTGTACTTTCAGTAATTCACAGATCTTAGTTTTTCTCTGAGCTGAAAAAATTCATTTCCCATATATGCATGTATTACTGTAGATAGATATGTATAGATACATATCAATGTATGAGGACCTTTCAGTTCCTTTCTCTCCTGATGTTTGATATTTTACCTGCTGTATCATCCACAAGAGGAAGGAAGGAGGGAGGCAGGCTTAGTGAGAAGTATAGAGACTGCAGACTTCATTCATTCTAGGAGAATATGGCTTCCAGCCTGGTGTTGTTATCTTTGTCTCACATACGGTGCCATGAAATCTTCCAATTTTATGATTTTGTTGGTCAGCAAGGCCTACTCTGGAATGGTGAGGTGGAAATGGAGCCTGAGGGAGGCTACACTATAGACAAGTGCTACACTTTTCTCTAGTGGAGTACAGTTACCTTGAAACCTGCAGCATCTTTGATACTCAGTTCCCTTTCTCGGGAGTAAGTCTGTAGGACTCAGCACACTGGAGCCACACTGACCTTGTCTTCCTTGTGAACAGATCTGTTCACACCAGGAGGTGAAATAGATGTCTTCAAATGCCTTTCAAGGAGAGGGCAGTATGGTTCCCTCCAGCTGCACCTTTAATTTTAAGAATGTTATGTGATAAAAACTCACCTGCACGAACAGAGGAGCACAGAGAAACAAAGTAGGTGTGGAAGCCCAAGAACATACTGCCTTGCCATTTCTAGGCCCATCACAGGACTCGTTAACACATCATCTTCCTGAGTCCAGAAGAGTCCAGGGACACAAATAGAAATGGAACCCAAGGTAAGGACAAGAAGGGCTCCCTTGTTTTGGTGTCTCCCAGAGCTGGAGACCTACCCTGTGTCTCACGCTACTGTCCGTAACACCATCCTAGGCCTCGAGAAGCAAGTCCTTTGGAGGCATGGCACCCCTGAGAGAATTGAGTCTGACAACGGAACTCACTTCAAAAACAGGCTTATAAACACCTGGGCTAGGGAACATGGCATTGAGTGGGTGTACCATATCCCTTATCATGCACCCGCTGCAGGCAAAGTGGAACGGAACAATGGATTGTTAAAAACCACCTTGAAGATACTAGGTGAGGGAACTTTCAAAAACTGGGAACAGCATCTAGCAAAGGCCACCTGGTTAGTCAACACCCGGGGTTCCACCAACAGAGCAGGCCCTGCCCAGCCTGAGCCTTTGCGAACGACAGNGTTTGGGAATTTTGTCCCGTAAGTTACTAGGAAATAGTAATTATGGGTACTTAAGGAAAACAAAAGAAGTGGCCAAGTCCAGAAGGCATCTGGCTGCACTTCTCTGTCTGAGGGTTTCTCAGAGAGGGGCAGAGATACCACGAGAATTGGGCTGATGGGGTGGGGCAGTGGTGCTCTCTTTTTCTCTCAGTTTTAGGGGAGGATGGTTGGAGCTGCTGCTGCTTGGTGAAGGGAATTAGCTGCCATCACCGCAGTCCAGCCCAGTTCTGCTTCTTCTATCGAGGGCAAGCCTCTGCTTGGGAGAGCAGCCCCTGAATTGGTGCCCTGTTAATACCTCACTAAGAGAGGGACTTTTTCACCATCTGCTCGGGTCCCTGAGATCCTGAATCCACCTCTCCTTGCCCTGATCAGAGCCGGGCTGCTGCTGCCCAGCCCTGATGCTTCTTCAGTGCTGCTCCGAGCTTCCACTGCAGTGCAGCCCTGCAACCCCACCTGCCGAAATGTCCCGGGGTCTCCAGCTACGGCCATGGAGCTCCCGATACATCTTGTCCACCACCTCAGGATTTTTGCTGTTTTTCTGTCATCCCACCTGGCTGTTTCTGAGAGGCCTGCTGGGGCCGT
>VZRX01019767.1:0-27900 GCA_013398075.1 Notiomystis cincta
TGGCTCTGGATTAGAGGCAAACATGGGGCAAGCAGCTCTGCTGATGCCAGCTGCAGGCTTTGAGAAGGCACTGTCATACTGTGATACATCAGTTGCACCATATCTCAGCCTTGAGAACCCTTGGGAGCTAAGCCCATAAAAGCAGCCCTGAATTATCAAGAGAAACAGTCAGGCCTGACACACAACTGAGATTCCTTCAGACAAACCTGTATTACTGGCTTCCAATGCAGATGTTCATCTCACATATGGCATTTGTATATTTTATCCCAATTCATCATGAGCCACTCTAAACAGTAAACTTAGTAAGTTCTGAAAAGTTGCACGTTTTATACTATATGGACCTGGCAGATTAACTTCTCAAACAAAAGGAAAAAATGGCAATAAGAGCTACAACCAAGATAGAAGCAGACATGGAAAAATGCATCTCATATTAGATAATCATTGGCAAGAAATGGGGCATCTCTCTCTTGATTACTACAGTATCAATATAAGTTTTCCTCCATTTTAGCTGGTAAAAGTCACAGCACAGACATAAGGGCTGGTTGCCACACATCCTTCATCACAACAATCTGATTGCCAACCATGCCTACTCGCCAAGTTAAACTCTCAGCAAGGAAGAGTTGCTGTCCTGACAAGAAAGCAGCTCTCCCCTGCTGCTACTTGCATCGCTTTTCGCTGTGCCTATGGGAAGGGCACACAGGCCACAACAGCTCCTGCCAGGCAAGCCCTTGGCAGCCCAGCAGTGTCCCCTCCACTGCATTTCTGCTTGCAGCTGGTCAGGTAGTCTCTGGAAGTGGCTGCCTGGGGACAGAGATGGGAATGTCTGCAGAGCTGGTGCCAGACAGGAGCTGCCCTTCTCCACCAGCCAGGCACACTCGAGTCCGGAGCTGTGCCTGAGCAGATATCCCCTGAGTCATGGCAAGGCTCCCTCCTTCTGCAGGCACAGCACCTGGCAGGCTCAGAGCTGCTTCTCTCTATCTGAGCCCATCTCTGGCAAGGGATGTGTTGGTGTCCTGAGGTGGCTCAGCAGAGTCTGTTTCCAGGCAGCTGAATTACAGGCATGTGGAGAACTGCCCAATGAAACAGTGGGAGGCAAATGCTCAGACTGCTTGCTGGCCTTTTTTTTTTTTTTTGCTTCCCAGCCCATTAAATCCTCTAGCATCATCTTTCTTTTAAAGGCTTTTGAAAAGCCTGCAGAAAGCTGCACGATTCCTTGGCAGTTTTGTGGAACTGAAAGTGACTGGCAGGACACAGATCAATAATTGTCAATATTCCTCTCTTGGAGTAAAATGTCATGAAGGTTGTTTTGGAGCCTGCCTCTCTCTGCTTCCTGTTTTGAATTTCATTTTCTTCCTCTAATCTCCACCTGGCACTTAAACTTCTTCATTTTCTTGATGCTGTTCCAGGGAAAACAAGTCAGCATTCAAAGTGCAGTATTGCTTCATTATCTAAAGGCAGTATCTTGCCATTGTTGCTAAAGAGCACAACATCAGCAAAAATAGCCACAAGCTGAAAACTATTGTAATTAAGCAAAGTAGAGCTCTTTTTCAGGCCCTACAAATTATTTAAAGTCTATTTCTATTATATTTCAGTATATATCATGAGATTGGCTGGTTCCAAGTTTATTTCTCCAAGAAATAAGATGAAAGGAGAAGCACAAAGAAACACAAAATTTTTTCGATCATGGTTTGTTCCCTGTCTGCTCATTTTCAAAGGGAATTTGAAATGTAGGATTAGTTTCAGGTAGATTTGCAAGTACCAGGCCAGATTCTGCATCCCAAATCATCCTCTCAGGAAGACAAACCTCCCATGAGGCTCCATCCACAAACTGCTGCTGCTTTCTGACAGCTTCTCACAGCTGAAGGGAAACTCAGCTTCCAGCTTCAGCTCCAGACAGCTCGTGGTGTATGAACCTCTTGCTGAAGCAATTATCTCTGGCACCATATGCTGCCATTTTTCATAAATAATACAGTTTCAACACAAAATTCCCTCTTTGAAGAGCTGTAAAGAAGTAAGACAGGATTAGTCCTTGCCTCTGGCTTGCACAGCACCAGAAATGGGGACAAAATTAAAAAAAAAGAAAAAGAAGAAGGAAGAGTACAATAAATAGAGGCTTCAGCACCCTCTTGCACCATGGACACTGCCCTAGCCTGTGTGAAAGCCAGGCAGAGGCAGTTTTTCATTTCTATTTCTCCAGTGACATAGAACCACTCCTTACTGGTTCAACATTTTTTCAGAAGAGTTGCTCCTCTTATGTTCAATTAGGTCTGCTCTAGGCAGTCTTGTGATGCTACTTCTTAAACAAAATCAGAGAAAACTCAAAAAAAGACCCTCAATATGGAGACCTTCCCCCCAGAGGAACTGGGATGGCAGCAGCATCTCCACCAAGCTTCCCAGTTTCAGGTGAGATGATAAAATCCTACTTGGAGTAATTCAGTCTGTAATATGCAAATTCAGGTCTCCTGTTTCTAAAGCAACAAGGTAATGGTCTGCTCAGTGGGAATTTCTCCTTCCCATCTCCCTCTCCCAGGAATCCTTCTTTTTTTAGCTAAAATTCACACACCCAGAAGAGCAACTTCTTAATTGTTTCATATCATGGATACACCAGGGAGACACCACATTGTCAAACCTAATCTCACAAATATATTTTTTGTTCCTTACTTCCTTGCAGCACCTCCACATGACTCTGTTTAACTTGAAGCAAATGTTATTTAATTTAGCATTTTTCTGATATCTTGCATAACCTCACACAAAGTATTTATTGTAATTCACAGGATCTGAGAAAGACATGCCAGATGATTTCAGTTATCCTAATTTGGGAGGATGGTCCTCTAAGTAATGCAAAGCAGGGAGACAGCCACTTCAACCCAGGGACATTTTAATTAAAAAGCAGAGTAATTTGATTCCAACAGAAGATGGTGTGACCTAATCCAGCCTGATATGCATGTCATATATCAAAATTTATAGTTATAACCACAAAAACCCACACAATTTAGATATGATCTGTAAATACAGAGTTGGCCAGGGCACTGGCCATTTACAAAACAGAGGGTGTAGGTCTTCATCTTGTTACTCAGCTGTATCTACTCTTTGCTGTTAGTCACTGAAAACATGTTTACTTTTCAACCTCAGCTGTGTGTGACACGAGAAAGGAGGGAAGAGGTTAGGCAGATAATTCTGCAGCCTGCAATGAGAGAAACAAGGGAGGAAAAAACACTAATTTGAATTAAGTGCAATTGAGTTTGCAAGTTTAGCTGTGACCAGGGAAGACTGAGGTTGGAGCCAAAGGCAGGGGAGAAGAGCATTTGCTGCAGTCACGCTGCACAGGGCCATGACTGCAAAGGCAGCTCACAGGAACTGCCCTGAGATCTCTCCCAGCCGTGCAGCACACCACAGCACACTGTGCCAGCAGTCACACCTCAGTTTACACCACAGAAACATCCAGCTGATCTTGGGCAAAATGAAATAAAAAAGCATTTTCAGAGGTTCTGTGAATGCATTTACAGCAAAACACCCACACAGATGCAGCTGGATGCCTTAGGCCAGCACTTTGACTGGTAGAAAACACAGCTTAGAACTATGGCCTGGAAAACCAGTGTACCTAATCCCTGTACAGCAGCACAGGGACTCTGGGAGCAGTGGGTGCAGGGCTGCTCCCCTGAAGCACCCTGAGCATTCTACAGTGTTCCTTGTGGGAGCAGACTGGAGGGGCTGCGTGCTCAGCCTCCCCCTCCCAAAACTGCCACAGACACGGCACAACACCTGCACCTGACACAGGAGACCCAAAGAGAAGAAAGCACAGCAGGAAGACCCCACAGCTGTCCTGGCTCAGCTCTTCCTTACCATATGTGCACAAGACTCCCTCAGTAAATGAAGCCTTGAGCATCTGCAGGCAGAGTAGAGAAATCTGCATACATGCCAGTCATATTTTATTCTCATTATATGGCTCTGGCCAAGAATTTCTGCAAGTTGCTCATTTCAGACATCTGGGCCTCTGTTTCTGAAGACATGAAATGACACTATAGGGCTAATAAAGTCTGCTTGGACTGATGTGATTATTTAATGCTAATGGGAAAAGCCCAAGAAGACAAGTACTCCACACATTGAACACAGATGGTTAGAGCTCACCAAAAGAGTTGCAAGAAGCTATGGGTGCACCAAAGAAAACTAACATAAGATGCTGTCACAGGAAATGTGAGGACATGCAATGAGGACATAAAATAAAGGAGTCAAGCCTTCCCTGCAGAGCCATGAAAGTGACAACAAACCAGGAAGAGCAGCTACTCTGAGAAACTTGAAATCACTATGTCATAGCAGAGGCTTTAAACTAGAGGATCTTTAAAGGTCCTCT
Source organism: Notiomystis cincta (assembly GCA_013398075.1). NCBI lineage: Eukaryota > Metazoa > Chordata > Aves > Passeriformes > Notiomystidae > Notiomystis > Notiomystis cincta. The sequence continues at coordinate 4,352 of VZRX01019767.1, forward strand.
TCAACTAAATTCATTCTGATTTAGTTCCTGCAACAAATTCATTACATGATACAGCACAGTTCAAGTCGAGCATCTGTTATCACCTCTGAACTGTTTTGATTGCTTAAAACTCAACATTTAAAAGAATAAATACCTTCATTAAAAAAAAAACCTAAATATATTTTGGCAATCAGAGAGCATATTGACCTATCTCCAAAGACTCTCTTGTATGAAGACTGACAAGTCTTCAACTTGGCTCTTCAACATAATTGAGTCTACAGCAAAACATCACTGAAATGAGTCCTCTGAGTTTGAGAAATTCTGTTTCACAGGAAATCAGCATTTTCTACTTTCTCTGTAATGTTCAACTGGATTTCTGTATCGTTTTTAATTTTACCATTTTTAATCTGACTGGTATCATGCTCAGCCCAACATATTCACCATATGTATATGTGAAAGGCCCTCCTGAATGACCTGAAGTAAAATCTCTCTCCAATAAAAAAATACCTCTGTGTCAGTTTAATGCTATGCAAACATCTCCATCAATTTTTATAGCCCTTACTCAGCACATTGTTCAATGTCAGTGCTGGATGCAGGAATCTAGGATCAGTATGATGTAAACAAATTAACAGCTACCAAAGGAATGTAATCTCTTTCTGCAGCTAATGATAAAGCCCATCAATTCAGCAAGGCACAGAGTACACTTTAAATCTAATAATATTTCACAATTTCATTTGTCTTGTGTTTCGGCAACTACAATAAACTTTCACAGGATTTGCAAATAAGAAGATAAATGTTCCATTTGTGACTGACTCCACAGTAACTGATAATTTATACAATAAACAATAACTTTTTCTTGTACAATAAAGAGTAATTACTTAAGCTTCTCATTCCATCTGTTCCAGATCTGTTTGTCAGGGACTGTAAAACTCAAGACAATCCAGAATTCTACATGGCAGAACTGTGTACCTACCTCTACCACCTCTACCTGCCTCTACCACTGTGTCAATGCTGACTGACCTACTTTTCAGGCAAATAAGGCACAGATTATCACACTGTACCTCTCCTACCACCTTCAAAAATTTGAACCTATGGGCTCATGATTTGAATGAAGCAAGAAGACAGAAGGAAAGGCTCTCAGATAATATGTAAGTTGCAGCATCTCTGGAAATATCTTCTTGGAAAGGAACCCTGCAAAACAAGAAAAGTAAAATGCAAAACACTAAAATCCTGAGTCGTGTTTACCAATTAAAGACAAGATTAATTGGCTGGGGCAAGGAGTCCTAGCACATATTGCCTGCAGTGGCAAACAACAGTCAGGGCTCTTTCCTCACTGGTGGGTAGGGTTACATCAGGAAACTATTACAGATCACTAGTCCTATTTCCACACATATCAGGCTGCCTAATAATAGACTCCATTTCCATTGCAAGAGTGTGCTACATACCACCCAATCATTTGCATTAATTTCAGCTGCATTTTTTTCAGACTGACCACTAATTTAACATCAGTTTCATATTTTAAGAACTCAGAATGTATTGTTGGCAGGAAGTGAAATTTTAAAGGAGTAATCTGAAGGCACACATACCCTGATCATACCCAGGATATCCCCCAATTTCTTTAATATGTGTAAAACATGGTATTACTTTTATATACACATGGTGAAATCTGACTACAGCTGCCATAAGAACACATAAAATGTGTGCAAATCCATCTGAGATACCCAGGAGTCTAATTTAGGACTGGAGCTGCATTTGTGGCTATCCAGAATACTCAATATTCTTTCCACATGCACTGAACAAGCAATCTGGGAAGAAAACCCACACAGGAGTTACACCCAGCTGACAAATGGAAGGGAAAAAAAAATAAAGAGACAAACTAACTGCATCTTTGTCATGTTTTAACACAAATCAACATAAGTGCATCCCAGAAAGTCAGCAAAAACTGCTTGAAGCCAAGCTGGATTTTCCTGCCTTGGACCAGAAGAGGGAACATAACTTGCACGTAGGTCTGCCCCACTTAGATGTTGCATCCCTCTTGCTTAATGAGGTGTGCAAAACAGTAACTCTGTGCACAGCACTTCCACAACGCAGGTTGCTTGTTACATGCCTGGCTTTTATCTTGAGAATTAGTAATGAGCTGGAATCATATTAGACACTTGAGGCCCATAGCAGTGCTGAGAAGTGCTCAGACATTTGCAGGCAGAATGTAACTCAGAACTCCTTCCTCACCCAAGCCCTGCAAGGCGCCCCGCTAAACGTCAACCCTACAGCAAGAAGCCAAAGAGCACAGGGCAGGACATGCCACCCCTGCTGTGCAAGAGCAACCAGACCCAGCTCTGGCACAAGAGCAGCTCTGTAAGCAAAAGCCACTGCCCAGGGCCCAGAGGGCAGTGCAGAGCCAGCCGAGCCACCCTGCCTTGGCTGGAGCACCTGCCTGGCTCGGGAAAGGCTTCGACGTCGCACAGAGCTCACCCAGCCACGCCAGCAACACCCAACACAGGGCACACAGGGGTAGCCTGCACCTACAGAGGCATGAGGTTTCAAGGGCTCTCTCCTCACTGACTTCTCTGGTGTTCAAGTGTTGCAACTCCTTCCCCATCAGCTTTCCCTGAACCTCTTTTCTTTACTCTTCCCCATGCTTTTTCTTGCTCTCTGTTACCGACTTTTCTCCTTGCTATATCCATTCCAAACAAGGACACATTGCTGTCACAATTTCCCTTCTTTAAGCAAGTCTACCTTGTTAAAAGCCCTTCTTTTAAGCTTTCTGCAGCAGGTTCAACCTACTAAAGTGTAACAAGAGAGGCCCCCAGGACCACCAGACTGTGGAGTACCTTACTCACCTGTGGGCTTCGGTGAGCACCTCTCCAACCTTGATGTAAAAAGGACGAACTTGTATAACTAAGTCAGCATCTCCCTTCATGGTTTCAACAATCACATTTATTCCTTGGTTTAAAAGGTTTTGGTTCAACTGTTTTATAAACAGACTTCACAAAATGTGCAATATTTATAAACATGGTTCTTAGCCGCTGTGGTAGTAAGAATTTTTACTTTTCATCATAATGTTCACTTCAGTTATGCAACACAAGGTTGATTTTATTTCCCCTCTTCTCCCTCCCACAAATGGCACTTAATTGTAAATTGGAGAAACTTAAAAAAGACAAAAAAAGTTAATCTAAGCATGATGTTAAAAGCACCTTGTCCCAATATTACATTTTAATAAGGCAAATTCTTGGTTTGTAAAGCCTAATTGTACAACTTGGAGACCTGCAGAAGGTGGCAGAAATGCCAGCCCTCTCCTATAAAGAACAGGCCTTGATTTTTGCTTCAAAGTTTTCATCCCTCCATACCAACACCCCTTAAAAAAAAAGTACAGCTGATAATACAGCAGAACATCCCCTTTACAGGGTGAAAGGAAATTACAGTAGACAAAGGCTGAGAACACTGTGCATAGTACACAAAATAAGACTTTTTAAAAATAACATTAAAAAAGAAAGAAAGAAAAGAAGAAAAAGGTACTGAACAACAAGCAACAATGGAATTTTTCTAGTGGAAAAGAGGATTTGTGGGCTTCATAAATAAGTGGAAAATTACTAAAATACTTTGCTATATAATATAAAAAGGCGAAAAGTGTTTTCCAGTTGTCACCTAAGCGTTAGATGCAACTTTGTAGGAGTAAGTATTTGGAGGCAGCTTGGAGCTCTGCTGGGTGCAGGCATTCCAGCAGGGCAGTGCTGCCAACAGCAGGAGAAATCCACCCAGCAGGACACAAAAGCCACTGAAATAGAAAGCAGTGTCGTACTCCTGCGTCCAGTCGTAAAACCAGCCTGAGGGTGGGGAGAAGAGAGAAGCACATCAGTTAAATGTAACACACCACTGACAACTTAGAGAAACAACAGAGACATTAAAAAACCCCAAGCAACAAAATAAAATAAAATTTAATTGGCCAAGCCTAAAATACTGTTTGACCTCTTAGACACGAAATGTGTTTTTCCTCAAAGCCAAATTACAAACACAAGCAGCCAAACAGCCTTTATTTGTTGTTGCAGATTTTGATTTGATCTTTCCATCATTATGAGATATGCAAAAGCATATCATGGTCTGGTTGTGACCAGCTTATGTTCAGTTTATACTGTCCACTTTGACCTTACCTACAATTGGTGGTCCAAGGCTATTCCCAAGTCCAGCGAAGAACATCAATATCCCATAGGCATGAGTCAGTTTCTCAATCCCCACAGTCTTTGTTGTTACATATGGAAAAATTGACCAGTTCCCAGTCAGAAAACCCAAAATCCCAGAAAGCATGGCTAAAGTAAGGTAACTTTTGGCAAATGGAATTGCAAACAAGGCCACTCCCGTCATTAATAAGGTAGTTACATAGAGATATAAAGTGTTAACCCACTTAAAATCTGCCAGTATTCCTAAAACAAGTTTGCCAACAGTCGTCATAATGCCAATAATGGAAATAAGGGGCATAAAATAGTCATCTTCACTAATGTTTGCACTTCTTGCTACATCTTCCATGAGCAGAGAAGGAGGAAATCCACCAATATCAAAGAGCAAGATAGCAACAAAGAGAGCTGAAAATACTTTGTTCTTAAAAAGAACCATGGTCTCCTTCCAGTAGGTCAAATAAAGCTGCCACTTCCTCTTGGCGAGTTGCTTGCAGAAGTTTGTTTGTTCTACAACTTTCTTTTTGTAAGTGTCTTTCTCATTCACATTTATTGAGCTCAATACATTCTTATTCAAGATGCTATCCTGTTTGCAATCAGGCACGTTGTTCACAGGTTTTTCATCAATATAGCCCTTTTCAAGGATGCTAATGTTTTCTTCAACAGTCTTTTCCTTTTCATGGTAAACAAAATATTGATCTGGGACTTTGTCTACACACATTTTCTCTGGTGGAGGAGAACTGGATGATTCCAAAGGTCTCATTAGGCTGCCACATGCTAATATATTTAGAGACAGGGCACCAACTATTAGCAGACACCCATCCAGTCCATACAGCTCAATAAGCTCTCTTTGCAGTGCTGCATATATAAAGAGTCCAACACTTGAGCCTGTAAAGGAAAAATAGATTTGGTTTAAACTGAAGAACCAAGACCATTCTTCAAGTCTAACAAAATTCCACAATTCAGCAGCTATGAATACACTGCCACAGGAATGGTAATTCATTTGTGCTCCTCTCTCCTAAGTTTAATGAACTGGTAAATAATCATCCCTCCTGAAGTTACAGTTTCTTTATTGAGTAGCCACAAAATAAAATCTCTCAAAATATCTGAACAATTTGTGACAAATAACACTAGCTGACACTTTACAAACAAGTAGGATCAATACTATATGTGATTAAAAACATCAAAGAACTATTAAGCCACCCTTCTGCCCTGCACTCATATACAAGTATCCCTTCAGGTACCATTTCCAGCTAGCACCGCTAGAATTTCCCACATTTCCCACTCCAACACTTTCCCCTTTCCCCTCTTTGCTGCCACCTTCCTCCACCCAGGCAGAAACAGAGCAGGAGCTCACCAAGACACCCCCTAGAAGCAGCTCTTGACTGCCTGATGTTTAAGGACAGGGGTTTGCCTGGTGGGAGTTCACTCCAAAGGCATTTCCAAAGCCCTACAGGACTAAACATGCATTTGAGAAACTTGGCCATTCAGAAGAAAACACTAAAGAGTAAGAAATTACTATGAACATAAGCATTTAATGCAATCCTAGTAATTTAAAGAAAAGGCTCTTGGTTGAAGTGAGCACATATCTATTGTAACTAGTGGATGTCCTCTCACAAACAGGTAACATTGAATTTCAAGTCAATTTAATGACAAACTTCAAAATTATTTGCTGAAGACTGTCTCTAGGTTATATTTAAGCCATTTATAAATCTTTTGGTGCTAAACACAGGAAAAATCAATGACAAAATTCACGCCTGTTTTGCCTTCCAGGTACTAAAATTAAGAAGGGCGCAATAAGATCAGGCTTTAAGGCGAGCTACCTGGAATCCAAACAAAAGCACTGAAAATGATCCTAAGAAACATTTCTGCAGAAGCTCCTCTTTACTCAGCCTGTGTGGACGTGGTATTAGTATCTCACAGCCCTCACTATACTGATCCTGTGTCTCCTCACTGACAGCTACTCGAGAAAAGAGGTCAGAGCAGACGTTCCATGGCACGCAGACAGCAAGGCAGGGACAGCAGCCATCTGTAACTGTTCCTACTGGGGCCATTAGAAAGTGTAGAAGTACAGCTGAGGTGAGGCAATGGTAATGCAGCATTTATATCCTGCATCTCAAGTCTCTTTCTCACCTCTGATCCTGGGTAAGAGCAAAGAGAAAAAAGAGGACACTATGGAATGTTTCCCCTCATTATCCATGGCACACAACTCAAGCTACATGAGTCTGCTTTCACTTCAGTGAATATCCTTTCCTCATCCATATTGATGACCCACAGCATACACCTGCAAGTGTAGTTACCATTTTGTCTGAAGCCTGAGTTTTTCTCTTCATTGCTACTGATATTTTGATTTAAGAAGGTAGTCACTTTCTTAAGTTACTGAGAAGTAACTGAGAAAAACGTAATCCCCTGGTTTTTATTGCCAGGGTAACAGTGGTTCTATCAGACTTGAAAAGCTGGAGGGAATGACAATTAAAAGTCCTACCTGTTGAAATCAGACCAAGTGCAAGGCCTCTGCGTTTGTCAAAATACTGGCAAGTGATGGTAACTGTTGCAGTGTACAAAAGGCCACATCCAAGACCTAGGTAAAAAGAGTTAGACACAAAACATGCTGCATCCTCTGGGAAATGAACCCCTTTGCTGTGCCCCACAGGTGATGCCGTGGCGCTCCCTGGCTCTGAGGCGCCTCTCGGCTCTGCTCTGCTCAGCACAGGGCGAGCAGGCCGCCGGCGCTGTCCCACCTGCTGAGCCCCAGCGGAGCAGGCTGGCCTGGAGGAGCTCCCCAGCCCAGAGCTGTGCTCTGGGGCAGGCCTGCAGTGCTCTGAGCCCAGGGCTGCCCCAGAGCTCGGCAGAGGTGCCCAAGAGCCTGACCCGGTTAGTTTGATAAGCCACGCGCAGCCGCACAGGGGGCAGGTCACCACCTGCCGGGAGAGCAGTGTTTTCATGCCTCCAGCACAGCAGTTTAGGTTCAATCCAGCAGTGTGGAGAACAACATTGCTCCCTAATGATCTCTAATTTATCAAATGTGACAAAATTCCAGAAGAGATATTATTCCTTTAGGATTGGCATTTCATGCCAGCAGAAGACCTGCTCGATTCCAGTCCTTAGGTAAAACCTCAGCTTCTCCATCCCTAACAATTGTGTCAACACAGGCCAAACTGTTTTCAACCTTTATATTTCACTGCATGGTAACAACCTGCCCATGCAACATCCCTCCCTGCTCAAAAGCAAAGTACTCCTTGATAAATCAAGTCCCAGATTACCACTGCCTCTGTAAATCAGTTTCCCATTTCATATTCAAAAACCAAGACTCAAACTAATCAAGACTAAGTCTCAAAATGAAAGGAGGGTGTTTCTTACCAACAACTATCCCATATGAAACATATAGAAAATATATGTTAGGTGCAAAACTGCTCATCATGAGGCCTCCAGCCACCATAAAGCCACTGAAGATGGCTACTGGTCTTGCTCCAAAAGATGATACACATATACTGCAGACAGGACCTAGAGGAAAAGAACAGGAATAACATTCCTAGTAAACACCAGCACCAGGAAGAACTTCTAAAAAAACAAACAACTCAATCTCTGGAAATGTTTCTTATGATAACTATTTCAATGTATAATTATATTAATTAACACCACGGGATTTAAAAATTCAGAGTACTCATTTTCACAGAGTTCTCTAAAGCAGTCAGTTATAAAAATATTCAAGATATTCAGGCTTGCAAAATATTTCTTAAGGAGAAACTGAACATCAATGCCATGAAAGAGTCCTCGGGCTGAGAGAGAAAGACCAAGTGAAACATTCCTTACACTCAGAAAGATACAAAACATACTGGACTGTAACACTGTCACCACACAACTGAGGTGTACAAAGGTTCTGAAAAGAATCTTCATCTTGAGACACAGAACCAAGGTAGACCATCAGCCAAGCCTTAAGCAAGCAGGTGTTTTCTGACAGAGCACAAAAACTGTGTTTCAGAAAGGCAGAATCTCTATTCATCTTGATATGCGATTTATAAAGCTGAAATGGAAAATCAGTAACTTGGGATCACAGTTGCAGTAAGAATGCCACCTGGTGATTGCACAGAGGGAATATCTGCTGGTATACCAGACAAGGACAAACACCACTCTTCCCTGGGTTTAGAGGGAATTAAATACCCACTAGTCAGGTGTTCACCAAATAACCCTTTACTACATATCTCAGCTTCTGTAAAACTACAGAAAATAAAAGTCACTTAATGGCAGCAGCCAGACCAACATTCAAGTTCATGAGGGGTTACTCACCAGTATGTCTCAGTTCTTCATTCTCTTAGTTCTTCAAAACAAGAACAAAATGAGGCAGAATTCATACCCTGCCTCTACTCAGCCAGTTCTCTCCTCACAGAAATTCTAGAACGAGCACTTATTTTATTGTGTGACCTGGAATACACCTTTCAGTCTCAAGTACTGTGCAAACTTGGTGCCCTGCATGAAGAATCAACCAGCAAGAGACTTGGCTTGCAAAGACAACTTATCTGAAACTTAGACATTTGCACCATTCCTAAACTCAGTGACTCTGAGATGGTAAGTCAGATACACAGATGAATGCCATGACCTGGTACAAACAAACAAAACCACCTCACCACACATGCATCCCATTTGAAGTAATACACATACAGGCCATGGTCAGTTCAATTTGCAAAAGCAGTAATTTTGGAGCCTGCCATTTGTCAAGGTTAGTGCTCCCTGACTGAGATTCCCAGCAGCCAGGAGGTGAGCCCAGAAAGGTGATACGAGGTAAACAGTTGGAGCCTGGGGATGGTGCTTGTCTAGGTCTGTAGACAGGAGAGAGCAGCTGGGAATGCAGGCAAGGTTCTCCTGTGGTTGCCAGCCATGGGACAAGCAGTTCTGGCAGGCAGGAGCAGAGATTCGTCAGCAGGTGAAAAGATCCTCAAAGACAAGGCAGGCCAGAACTTTTGCCCTACATCAGAGCAAGCTGCCCAGGGAACATAGAGGGGGGTGAGTCTGAGCTGGGGCTTACCCAGGCAAAGAGTCAGAGTTTCAGAGAAATCAAGAAAATATTCCAGGAAAGGAAGGTTTAATTGGATTTTGGAAGCATTGCAAAAGGAAGATCTCTCAAGAGCACTCTGTGGGAATGAAAGCTGGCCAGCATAACCTGGGCAGAGTAACATGCTGAGAACAAAAGCTGAGAACATTAGATTGTTGCTGATTCTTAGAATTAATTACTAGAACTGGCAAATTAAGATTGGTATGTTTCCTAAAACCACAGAATTTAAAAATAAACAAAGGATTAACTCTGTATTATATAAAGAATTCTACACTAAAAGAACAGAAGTTAGTGTTAACATAATTCAATTAAGCAGAGGAATTTGCACGCTTTCTATTCTTTATTTCTGACCCACTCCCTTGCTAAAACAAACAGCATTTCCCTTCCACCTGCTCTCTGTATTTTGACACAGCTACTTTCAGAAGGTCTCTGTCCCGGTCTGGGGTGGTGGTACTGGTACAGAAATCACTGACCCCTACTCGAGGGGGTGAAACTGGACCCTCTGACCTCAAGTCAGAAGAAGAGAGACACAGAGCTGAAAGATGTGTCTTCATACCCTGACAAGGACATCTCCACTGGAACATGATCAAAAGCATCCCTAACAGGGCCCAAGGAGATGCTCTTCCAGCTTCTCCCACTTACAAAATCTAATCCCAAAGGAGAACAAAGAGTACAAAGATCCTTTCGCTCTAGCATGGAAAACAATCTGCACAAAATCAAAGAACCTGCTTCAGTATGCTCAGTATTAATCTGCCATCTCACACAGCAAGACATCTGGCAGCTCAGCAACAGCCCTGTTTATAAGAAGGAGTGCCAGTGTAAGCATTAAAATAGTTATTATAGGTCTCTGGGTTGAGCAGAAAAACAGCTCCATCTTCCCTTTCACATTAGGCATGACTTTCACACTTATCACACTGCTAGAAAATGAGTCACAAAAGCAAATTCCCATGACAGCCAGCATCTTTGTCCTTCCTCCTTGCACTGCTTCCCTTTCTCTGTTTCCCATAGACTGGCATTTTCTTTCCACCAGGCACGACACCTTCAGTTATTACCATAGTATTTGCACAGGAGTTGACTGTGCACAAACTTGTTATTCTTTACAAATATTTGAGGCAGAATGGGTTCAAAGCATTAAATTCTAGTAAAAATCCAGCTTTCACAGAGTGGGACTGAGACCTGCCCTGTGGATTTTGCTTGAAGTGGGCATTTTGAAGAATGCAGGAGTCTGCATACAGTCACATAGGAAACAGATCTTTGGGCAGCATAAAGGTTTTCATTAGCTGACTCTCACCGTAATATGAACAACATAAAAAAAATCCCAGTGGCAATCCTCAATAATAAGCCTGGAAAAGCCAGCATTTTGTTCAGTTTGCCAGCATTTTGTTCAGTTTGCCAGCATTTTGTTCAGTTTGCCAGCAGCTGCAGGGGTTAGCACTGGAACTAGTAAAATATTCGATGACATTGATAAATATTTACCTCTTTTACAAATAAGATCCCTAGGGCTTTTTCCTTTCCAAATGATGTATCTTAAAACTAGCCCAAACTCAATCAAAAGATAGCAGCACAGTTTATAGGAATGACAGCTAACTCTAGGAAGGAGGACTCAGCACAGGAACAGACACTGCTCTTCTGCACAAGGCCTGTCACGGCCCACAGTCAGCAACACAATTATCAGGGGAGCTGTCAACAAGATCCCCAGACAAAATGGGAAGCAGCAGCAGAAAGAAGATTGGTTTTCACAGTAGATCTTCATACAGAGAGACCAAAGAGGAAGAACACCTAAGAGGGATAATTTGTACTTTGGTACTTTTATTATTTTGAATTAAATAGTTTACCCTCAGTGAGAGCTGGATGTGAGAGTGAGTCCCTCCTGAGATATGAAAACAAGCCACCTGCTGCTCATTCAGGAACTTAAACCTACAGAAATTTGCTGACCTCCTGGCAAGTACAAAGTTGTTTAGTTTTATGGACATCAAGAACTAGCATTTTCTTCCTGAATATTTTCACATAAAATGAAAAAAACCTGCAAAACAACACTCCCTCCACTCACTCATCTCAAGGGTCCTCCCTCCTTCACCTCATATACAAAACCTTTTGCTAAACAAACTATATTGGACAACTGAGTTCTTTTTCTTATCACCTGCATTAATCTGACTCACCCTACCTGGGCATCTGTCTGTGCTTGTTAAAACTGTAGAATAGAAACAATGGTCATAGACTGCATGTAAAATCCACTGGACAGAATACAAAAATATTTTTTTTGCATACTAAGTGCATTTCTAAAACCTGGTTATAATAAATTTAATATTCTCCAAATACATGAATATAGATCAGAAAAAATCTTTTCACACTGGGCAGCAATGCACTCCCAACTGACTGAAAAGACAGCTCCCTTCTAAAAAAAGTTGTTATATGAACTGGGCTTCTTTTCAGAGGAATGTTGGGGACACCCTCTCCTCTAAGCACAAGCTATTTACAGCTTCCATACTTTACAGTGGGGGCTATGTATGTGTGAGGGTTTTGTCCAAAAATATGCAGATGCTGCAAAGGCAGTTACAGAGTAGTAAAATTGTTGCTTGAAAACATAAAATTAAGCTTTTAAAAATCTAGTGCTAAATGCCCTGGATCAGCAGAAACATCCCATCAAATTATCAAGGCATGCCTTTCAAGAGAGAATCCTCCCTTTGTTCTTTCTCCATTACTGAAGGGAAGTAGGAATGGAGACATTGCTGGTGTCTTCTCTTATGCCAAGGACTGTGAAGTTAACTCTTACTATAAACAGCTGTGGTGCCAATTACAGGCGCCAAGGTCTTTGTTTTGCTTTTAACAAGTGTAACATGGATCAAATTTAATTTCAGGCTCCAAATGGATGCAAAATTAAGAACACTTGGTGCAGAAGAAACACATGATGTTCAAGAATATATATAAATACCCTCCTCTGGCTTGTTTTAAAAAGGGAAACCTACTAAGCTTTGTGTAACAAGCCCTGGAGCCATGTGCCACATCTGCCATAGCCTGACCAATGTAGTAACACGTTATTCTGCAGAGGAGCTCTCACCTCTGCCTTCTACTAACACTGATACTTGTCTTTCAGTGTTCCAGGCACAGTTCCTCCAGTGCTCTGTCAGGTTTCACCCAGGAGGTCACAGCCCAAGCCATCCTGCAGGAAGCAGGTCAGTGAGTGCCCTGCTCCCTGCCCAGCTGGCGAGGGCACAGCCCAGCTCAGGCTGGCACTGGCCTCAGCAGCACGGGCTGTGCTGAGGGCAAAGGGACAGAAATCGAACACCAGGTGCCCAGGAAATGAATCCAAATAAACAAGGTGCTCTACTGGGTTTCTATGTCTCCAGTCTAAGTTTAGCTCCCACGTAAGTCAGAAGTAGACATTTCAGAAAGGATACCAATGCAGCAAACATGAAAGTGCTCACCAGCATCAGCTGCTTTAAAAAATGTGTCAGACTACAGGAACAGAGGGAAGGGGAGAAGACACCAAACCTTTTTCTGTGCCAGATGCCATACATATCTTCTTGGGCTTGGTGAACTTGCAATACTAATACAGCAGTCACTGGCCCTAACTTTCTCTGTTACAGAAGCTGGTGAATGTGATTGCCAGTGCTATCAATGAGAAAAGTCTTCCTAAGAAAATGGGCACTGACTTATTCCTGTCTGTAGCTGCCAATCTATTACAACTGTCATTCCTTTTCCATCTACAGCTTCAGAAAGGTGATGTTGAGTTGAAGAGAGCTCACAGAAGAGTCTTAATGGCTCTCCAGTAGAACCTTAATTAAAAGTGTGGGAGTCTTGGCAAAAAGACTGTATCAAGCTGCAGGCTTTAAAGAAAATTTGGAAGTAATTTGATTACATTCTCTATACATCCATCACACTAATCAAAGGGCACTTCAAAATATACCGCTTAAAGATAACGTTACTTCTCAGCTGAAAACTAAAACTAAACAACTTGTATCATAAGATTGCATACTTTTAAGGATGAAATTTAGTAGATTTATCATCAGGGTCAGATCCCAGCTTGACAAACAGCAGGATCTTTCATTTCAGGTAAAGCTGGGAACACAGAATTTGGTTTCAGTCAACTGATAGCATCAATGTAATTAAAAGACCCTCCCTGTACTTTCCTTTGAAGGCATAAAAGGTGGGGATGATTATTAAGTTTTTGAATGCCAAACTGAAAGAATAAATCACATGGATAGACAGCATTTCTCCTAACCTGTCAAACCTTCATTTAGTCATTCCATACCCCTAGAACATCTTTGATTTGTATTATTCATCACAGGCATTTTCATTTGCTGCTGTCACAGTTTAACCCCAGCCACAACCAAGCCCACACAGCCCCTGCTTCACTCCCCTAGCAGCAGGAATGGGGAGACTCAGAAGGGTAAAAGCTGGAAAATTCCTGAGCTGAGATAAAGGCAGTTTAATAGGGAAAGGAAAGCACACTTTCTATGCAGGCAAAGCAAACCAAGGAATTCATCACTGCTTCCCATGGCAGGGCAGGTGTTCAGCCATCTCCAGGAGAGCAGGGCCCCATCACACATGATGGTTACTGGGGAAGAGAAAGGTCATCACTGAGAAGATCCCCCCTTCCTCCTTCTCTCCCCAGTTTACATGCTGAGCATGGTGTCACATGGCATGGGACATCCCTTTGGTCAGCTGGGGTCACCTGTCCTGGCTGTGTCTCCTCCTGACTTCCCAGGCACCCCAGTCTCCCCAGCAGCCTGGGGCAGGAACAGCAGGAAAGTTCTTGGCTCTGTTAGTCGTGCTCACCAGCAACAAAAACACCTCCACATTATCAACCCCCTATTCAGCACATATCCAAAACACAGCCACTGAGAAGAAAATGAACTCTAGCCCAGCCAAAACCAGCACAGCTACAAAGAACACTGCTGAGAATTGCTCCCAGTAGCAAGACAGAGAGCACTAAAGTCTGGAAACTAGCACTGTGTTGACATAAGGAAAAGGAGACTGGGGCTCTTAACAGAGCCAGAGACTTCTGGTCTCCTACAAGAGGGTATTCTTCTCTTGAAATTTCCTTCTGCCTAGATTTCCTTCAGTAATTACCTTGTTTATCGTAATTTTCCTCCCACTTCACTTTCTCACCCGTTTATTTAGGTCTTGATGCACTAATAGCAGGAGTTAAATCCCAAAACACAGAAAAATTAAAAAGCATGACAAAAAAGCAATCTACAGTCCTTTACCACTCACACCCTGAGACTGAACAGTCTTCTTGTGGTTAGTGATCTACCTGCCTTTGCCCACTTCTCTTGTGCTAACACAAGTGTGACACCAGTATTTGATCAGTTCCAGGGCCATACAAAGCAGTGCTCTTTAGTCAGGTCTGTGTTGCTATTGGAACATCAACTTGCTTTTGAGGAGAGTTTCCTCAGGATCCTGAGCTGCATTTTGTCCATTAAACCACTCATTGCTTTTGCCTGTAGCAGTTGTCCTGCTGACAAGCAATTTTTTCCAGATCTAGCAAATAAATCACCATAGTTCCCATGGTGAATCTTTGAAAAACAGAAGTTAGTGATATGACCCAGTAAATACCTGTGCCTGATATTAGAACAAAAACCTAGGAAATTTCAGGGTGGGGTTTTATTTCCTTAAAACTCTGCTGTTATTCTCCAAGTGACAATGTCTTACTAAAGAAAACCTTCCAGTAAAGTTGCTTTATTTAATGCTACTGTTACCCATAACTTTCCAGCCTTCCAGGGGAGTTGTTTCTCAAATAGAAAACACAAAGGAGCCCTCACTCACCCTCACTGGTCAGTTTACTGCTAGACCTGAAACTTAGTAACTGGTTTATTGACTTCTTTCCATAAAGCACTTGAACCATTTCAGACTAACAGTTTGCTCTGATTTTAAGACAGTAATGTAAATGTTAAAGTCTCATTTAAAAAAAAAAAAAAGCATCAACGAAATTACCATTCAGCTTCCCAGAGTGTGGCTTTTCTAGTTTATTCAAATACAATGATTTTGAATTTTCTAAAGGGAGNGGCATTTTCATTTGCTGCTGTCACAGTTTAACCCCAGCCACAACCAAGCCCACACAGCCCCTGCTTCACTCCCCTAGCAGCAGGAATGGGGAGACTCAGAAGGGTAAAAGCTGGAAAATTCCTGAGCTGAGATAAAGGCAGTTTAATAGGGAAAGGAAAGCACACTTTCTATGCAGGCAAAGCAAACCAAGGAATTCATCACTGCTTCCCATGGCAGGGCAGGTGTTCAGCCATCTCCAGGAGAGCAGGGCCCCATCACACATGATGGTTACTGGGGAAGAGAAAGGTCATCACTGAGAAGATCCCCCCTTCCTCCTTCTCTCCCCAGTTTACATGCTGAGCATGGTGTCACATGGCATGGGACATCCCTTTGGTCAGCTGGGGTCACCTGTCCTGGCTGTGTCTCCTCCTGACTTCCCAGGCACCCCAGTCTCCCCAGCAGCCTGGGGCAGGAACAGCAGGAAAGTTCTTGGCTCTGTTAGTCGTGCTCACCAGCAACAAAAACACCTCCACATTATCAACCCCCTATTCAGCACATATCCAAAACACAGCCACTGAGAAGAAAATGAACTCTAGCCCAGCCAAAACCAGCACAGCTACAAAGAACACTGCTGAGAATTGCTCCCAGTAGCAAGACAGAGAGCACTAAAGTCTGGAAACTAGCACTGTGTTGACATAAGGAAAAGGAGACTGGGGCTCTTAACAGAGCCAGAGACTTCTGGTCTCCTACAAGAGGGTATTCTTCTCTTGAAATTTCCTTCTGCCTAGATTTCCTTCAGTAATTACCTTGTTTATCGTAATTTTCCTCCCACTTCACTTTCTCACCCGTTTATTTAGGTCTTGATGCACTAATAGCAGGAGTTAAATCCCAAAACACAGAAAAATTAAAAAGCATGACAAAAAAGCAATCTACAGTCCTTTACCACTCACACCCTGAGACTGAACAGTCTTCTTGTGGTTAGTGATCTACCTGCCTTTGCCCACTTCTCTTGTGCTAACACAAGTGTGACACCAGTATTTGATCAGTTCCAGGGCCATACAAAGCAGTGCTCTTTAGTCAGGTCTGTGTTGCTATTGGAACATCAACTTGCTTTTGAGGAGAGTTTCCTCAGGATCCTGAGCTGCATTTTGTCCATTAAACCACTCATTGCTTTTGCCTGTAGCAGTTGTCCTGCTGACAAGCAATTTTTTCCAGATCTAGCAAATAAATCACCATAGTTCCCATGGTGAATCTTTGAAAAACAGAAGTTAGTGATATGACCCAGTAAATACCTGTGCCTGATATTAGAACAAAAACCTAGGAAATTTCAGGGTGGGGTTTTATTTCCTTAAAACTCTGCTGTTATTCTCCAAGTGACAATGTCTTACTAAAGAAAACCTTCCAGTAAAGTTGCTTTATTTAATGCTACTGTTACCCATAACTTTCCAGCCTTCCAGGGGAGTTGTTTCTCAAATAGAAAACACAAAGGAGCCCTCACTCACCCTCACTGGTCAGTTTACTGCTAGACCTGAAACTTAGTAACTGGTTTATTGACTTCTTTCCATAAAGCACTTGAACCATTTCAGACTAACAGTTTGCTCTGATTTTAAGACAGTAATGTAAATGTTAAAGTCTCATTTAAAAAAAAAAAAAAGCATCAACGAAATTACCATTCAGCTTCCCAGAGTGTGGCTTTTCTAGTTTATTCAAATACAATGATTTTGAATTTTCTAAAGGGAGTATTTTTATTGCTCTTTTATCATTATATTGCTCTGGTTTATTACACAGTGAAACTATAAATGTAATCTTCTTACCCATCTTGACCTAGACCAAAAATGCAGCACCCTCATTTGCAGCTGTCTTTGATAAAATTCCAAGAGCACACACAGATGAAAGCATCTGCTGGAAATGTTTCAGTGTAAGACAGAGAGTGTTTCTGTACTTACTGGCAAGCAATCCAATTCCATTTGCTAGGGATCCAACCCAAGCAGTCTTGCCCTTCCCTTCTCCAAAAGCATCCAGCCACTCCAAATACAAGACTCCCACCGCCAGCGGTGATCCGTAACACAGGAACTGGGTGAAGAAGGAAACCACAACAATCACCCAGCCCCAGCCACCATCTGGTGGCTTCCCAAATGCCATCTTGTCAGCTGGGTGCAGAGCAGGGGCAGCACCTGTGCAAACAACACCCAAACAGAACAGAGCGTTAGAAATGTGACTGATGAGGCTTGAGAGCACGAGCGAGCTATGCAGAGAAGGGCACACTCAGGCAAGGCTGGGTGCAGGCAGAGGCTGGGTGCAGGCATCCTCCAGCCTCCTGCAGCACAGCACACAGGCAAAGGAAGTCAGAATAAATGGAAGTGCACACTCAGGCAAGGCTGGGTGCAGGCAGAGGCTGGGTTCAACTGTCCTTCAGCCTCCTGCAGCACAGCACACAGGCCAGGGAAGTCAGAATAAATGGAAGTGCACACTCAGGCAAGGCTGGGTGCAGGCAGAGGCTGGGTTCAACTGTCCTTCAGCCTCCTGCAGCACAGCACACAGGCCAGGGAAGTCAGAATAAATGGAAGTGCACACTCAGGCAAGGCTGGGTGCAGGCAGAGGCTGGGTTCAACTGTCCTTCAGCCTCCTGCAGCACAGCACACAGGCCAGGGAAGTCAGAATAAATGGAAGTGCACACTCAGGCAAGGCTGGGTGCAGGCAGAGGCTGGGTTCAACTGTCCTTCAGCCTCCTGCAGCACAGCACACAGGCCAGGGAAGTCAGAATAAATGGAAGTGCACACTCAGGCAAGGCTGGGTGCAGGCAGAGGCTGGGTTCAACTGTCCTTCAGCCTCCTGCAGCACAGCACACAGGCCAGGGAAGTCAGAACTAATGGAAGTGCACACTCAGGCAAGGCTGGGTGCAGGCAGAGGCTGGGCTCAACTGTCCTTCAGCCTCCTGCAGCACAGCACACAGGCCAGGGAAGTCAGAATAAATGGAAGTGCACACTCAGGCAAGGCTGGGTGCAGGCAGAGGCTGGGTTCAACTGTCCTTCAGCCTCCTGCAGCACAGCACACAGGCCAGGGAAGTCAGAACTAATGGAAGTGCACACTCAGGCAAGGCTGGGTGCAGGCAGAGGCTGGGTTCAACTGTCCTTCAGCCTCCTGCAGCACAGCACACAGGCCAGGGAAGTCAGAACTGCCACTACACTTCCACCTCTGCTGTCCAACAGTACCCAAAGCATAGCAAGTCATACACACACCAGCACTGTGTAACAGAAAAGCATTTAATTTGCTGAGTGCTAAATGGGCTTTGTGAAAACTTCAGGCAGTCATATCTGCCATGGTTCAACAAGAGAGCCCTAGGGTCACCTTCTGGTAAAACCATGAATATCAAAAAAGGAGTAAAAAAAATCTTTATTCAGTTCTCATCTCAGCATAGTATCTCCCCATTTACTTGGGCGTTTGCCACCAGGTAGAGTACTGTGGGAGGGGCAGACCGAGAGGAAGACTGACATTTTGACAGTAGTAACAGTTTAGTTCTCTTCTCTGTCACACAAAGTGATGTGCAGAGGAGAATTGCATCCAAACATCACTTTGTAATATCAGTGAAGCGACCTCCAAGACTGTGTACAGGTGTGGTTTATATACCAAGACATAACAGCAGTAAACATGGACACAAAAATCTGCTGTAACCTGTTAGAGTGTCTGCCCTCTGAGCAGCTGGCACACATCAGCCTTCCCCAAACTGGCAATCACTTCCTGGACTCCAGAAATACCACCTTGCTCCTTTGCATGGCACAACCCATCACCTGTGCATCACTGGCTTTAAATAACCCACCAGCCTCACCCCTTGTCAATACTACTGTGTGAACATAGGGATGGATCCTCCTAAAATCCAGCAAAGAACTTAGAGGTTTTCCAGGTTATATTGCTTTGGAGTCCCCCCTGTGCACACAACCACCCTGCCCTCCCTCTCTACAGGGAGAAATCTGCCTGAGTGAGATCACAAAACCCGTGCTCTGTTCCTGGCTCTGCCACTAACCAGCTACATGATTCTCAACAGTTTTATTTCCTTTACCCTGGAAGATAGAAAGAGGTAAGGTCTTACCCTGTTTTCTTCATGAAATATTCTCAAGGACCATCTCCACACTGCAGCTTAAGCATTAAGACTGCTGCAGCAACAGCTCTGCTCTGCTCTGGGAGACTCCCAAGAGGCAAAGCAGAAAAATAAAATGCATTGCACGGCCTTTTTAACTTATAACCCAGAGGAAATGGAAAAAAAATTACTGCTGTATGAAAGCAAACAATAAAAAAGAAAAAACAAAAAGGAAAACAAGCAAACAATAACAGCATTCCCATTCAAGCTCCTCACACCCTTTGCTTGGGCAATTTTTAGGAACATGCAGGGAAAGGTTAACAAAAACACTATAGTATAAAATTTTAAGGAATTGCATAGAGACATGAAAAAAGCCAGTTCTAGTTTAAAGATGCACTTAAACATTACTTTGAGGGTAGATACTCACAGATGGTGACAAAAAAGTCCGTCAGCTTCCTATAAATGCACCTTCATGAGACAACTACCTGCAGAGAAAGAACAAAGCAAGTTTTCAGCCAAAGTATCACTGCAACAGTTAACACAACTCTGAAACAATGACGGCTTCACATGAAATCTCTTCTTTTTAAAATCTTCTCAGAGAGACTTCAGAAGCAATCAAGTTATCTCAGTGGAGAAGTACTGATCCCCTGCAACTGATTAACATCTGACCTCAAATAACAAAAACATCACCCTCTAATGTAAAATACATTTTGACACTCTAGGTCCTTTGGGAGTGATTTACAATTTTAACATACTGACTGTCCTTGAAGATACAACATTCCGAGTTACAAATGTTACAAACTTACTCATTTCAGCTCATAAATGTAAACTCTGACTTACTCCAATGTCTGGTGAGCATCCCTTGATCCCGTGAGATGCAAGGGTGGCACCTGGGATAAATGGAAGTCATTCCCTACCATAAGGTATCAAAGCATTAAAAAGCTGCTTATAGGCACTTTCCTATAACAACACCCTTTACAAAAAAGGGGATCCCCATATTTCTACATGAAATATTTGGCTATTTGAAGGCAGTCACCAAGAGATGACCTATGCATCTCTCCACGAATTAAGGAATTATCACTTGGCTTCTTTTGTCCCTGCCTAGAGGAAAAAATAGTGGAAATAAGTAACAGCTTTAAAAGCAGACAATGAGACAAAGCAAGGAAGTTTTCAGAAAAACTCTACAATAATGGAGGCAGACAGTGAATAACCCCAACTCATATTTGTTTAAAAATAAACTTTAGAAAACAAACACATTTTAGTTGTTATACTGATTTCCATTATATTGATGACCTAAAATTTGGCACAAAGCCAACTCTTGAGTTCAGTTCTGCTATTCTAAACATTTGATGGGAAGGAAGCGAGGACTGGGCAAGACAGGAAAGGAGTTTTTGTAGTCCTAGGTCACGTAGTCTTTTCTAACAGAAAGACTAAAAACCTCTGGATTAGTTTGTCACCTGTTGCAAGGCTGCACAGCATAACTGAATTTAACCAACTGCTCCCAATTTACAGCAGCAGAAGTGTTGACCTTCTACACCCTGACAACTCCTATTTTGCATCACAGATCTCTTCTGCATCTTTTAGTTAAATAACAAAACTCTGGGCACCAAAACCATCTCTACTTTCTAAATGTTCCAAGCCATTTGCGGTCTGCAACTGTCAAGCAAAAAGTAAAACCCACCATCATTCCCCCACACCACGATTTCTGATCCCCCAGAAATCATCCTCAGAGGAATAAGAGATCTAGAAAATTCCAGGGTCTGTTTTGAATGACCTGTCTTTCCCTTCCCTTC
Source organism: Notiomystis cincta (assembly GCA_013398075.1). Lineage (NCBI taxonomy): Eukaryota > Metazoa > Chordata > Aves > Passeriformes > Notiomystidae > Notiomystis > Notiomystis cincta. The sequence goes on from VZRX01019767.1 coordinate 25,406, forward strand.
CTGTTTTTGCAGGTTATTCCCTCACCTCACACTGCTGTGTGCCTGGTACCTAAACTGAGGTATTTTTTAACTTCCCTGAAGACTCAAGGCCACAGAGAGCAAAGATCTGTCAGACCTGCATGAGGAACCTGTTCTCCAGAGCTCTCTATTATGATAGTTAAAGATGTCCTGGACAACCAAGTAGCTTCTGGGACCATGGATATCAATCCACTTTCTATTGGCACATTATTTAATGCTCCTCTGAAGGTGACAAGTTTTACTATAACAGCTTGGTAGCAGGGAAAAGAACTGGCAGTGAGAATTAAACCTTCACTTGCACGGACATCAAATCTGCACTTACTTGAGAGGGATCCAAAGTGCCTTCTACTATTTTCTGTCTGTGCAGAAGGAGGACACAAACTGCAGAGATAAATGTGGACACCAAAAATAAAGAAGCAGAAGCCCACACAGAGGGGAGTGATCAATAGTTCTGGTTTTTTCTCAGAACCAACCAGGAAGACTTGTGTGATCCTGGTAACAAACAAACAACCACGAGTTTAAGATTCAGGTGGGAACAGCCTCACAAACCTTACTTACTGTTCACTAAACCTAGGGATATTGTTTCAGACTCCAGGAGACCAAACTACATTAAAAATACCGAAATAGAGACATGAAGCATGAAGAACTGAACAGCAACTTGAAATTTGGTCAGAAAAAGCTTTTCAGTGAGTTGTACTCACTGCGAATAAGAATCAGAGGAAGAGAGCTGCTTGATGAAAGCCTTTACCAACCACAACAAAAAGAAACCCTAGAGAATAAACTGAACAACAGCTTCAATGTGGAAAGAGAGAAGTGTCTGGCTGCAACTATTTGCTTTGCTTTGAGCACCATTATCACAATACTGAACTCTCTTCCTATAAATCTTAGAATCTGGCTTAAAGATGACAGATGAGCACAAAAAAAGAACACGATCACCACTGAAACATTAGCCCTCAGCACAGTAACTTGTATTAATCTGTGGCAAAGGGAATCTTGAGAAAGACAGTAGCAATATGATTGTTTCCAGTTTGTTCCTAGTGCAGCTGGAGCCTGGGTAAGTGTGCTGCTTTCTGCGAGCAGCACATGGCTGCAAAGAAAGCCGATGTCAGCAGAAACACTGCGTGATTAACACTGGGCTAGTCAAGTTTTGCAAGGCACTGCTACAAATCAAGACGGTACTGGCCAGAAAAGTAACATCCCTCATTTCCAGCTGAATCAGATTTCTTGTAAATTTCTGTTTATTTTTCAGGCGAGTTCTTGCAATAATCACCTGAAATTTCTGCTACTCTTAGCTGGCAAGTAATACCTAGAGCATGAGAGTGGTTCATTATAGCTGCTTTTAACATACTCATCACAACCAAACACCTGCACATGTACTGACCAGACAGCATAAGCATTGCATTGAACTCACTGAAAGATGCATCTGCACTTCCATGACAGCAGACTTTAACTGATGTTCTAACTACAGGAGCTTCCTTCCCGTGTGACACGGAATATACATCCATTTCCCTTCTAGTTCTCAATTTCAGGTCTGCCTATTTCTCACACTTCTGTAAGCTAAGCAAGAGACTTGTCATTATCAATGCTTCCTTCTATTTCTGCCAGATGACAGAAGAAGTGTGAAGTTTAAAACAAAACACCACCACAAAACTTACCAAGAACATAATAATGTTTTTCTATTGTGCAAAATTAGTTTACATTAAACAGCATCAGTGGGGCAGCACAGAAACCAGCCAGCTTTGTACAAATCTGTCAGCTCAGCAGAACCAGTCCTACCTGTTTCCTACAGCTCCAGAAGGGATGGAAACCTCCACGAAAGTACAACTTTAGTGCCTGTGGGACACTAGCACGCATCCAGGCAGGCAGATGTGAGCCAGCGCTGCCAGAAACCACCAGCCAACGCGATTTACCAGCGATCTCCTCCGCAAAAGGAGAGCACGATGTGCGCCGCCTTACGCATCACAACCTGCGAGGGCTCCCTTCGGCATCTGCTCCCCCAGTCCTTCCGTGCGCCTTTGGCCAGGGGCTCCGCGGGGATGGATGGCCTCTTATAGCCCCCGGCTCGCCTCGCCTCGCCTCTCCCCACGCCCTCGGGGGCCAGCCCACAGCCCCGCTCCGCAGCACCGCGTTACACATTGACGCCTTCCAGCTCCGGGCCAGTTTCGACGGGAAGCGCTGATCCGCGCGGTGACGCGCACAAAGAGGTGACTGGAGGTCGCCCTCGCCGTCCTGATGCCACACGCGGCGAGGCGCGGTCAAGCCACGGTGCCCCGCTGAGGGGCAGCCGCAATGGGCACGCACCGACGGGGACGGGCGCCCGCTGCCATGTGCCCGTGGCAGGTGCTGATGTCGCACGCCGCCCAGTGCCCACCGGATGCCAACAGGGCACGCCAGGAGGCACCACAGGCAACACTGAGGTGGTCTTCGACAGGCACCGCCAAGGATGGCCGCCCCGGGCCGGCGGCACGATCCACTCC
>VZRX01019768.1:27229-54257 GCA_013398075.1 Notiomystis cincta
TTCCCCCTTTCCCCCTTTTCCCCTTTCCCCAGATGTTACAGCAGAATCAGTTTTGCAATTTAACTCTTCAATTACTTCTTAACTTCCAGAAAGTGATTCAGGTTTATAGAGAAGAGCCTTCAGAGCCTTTTCCATGTGTCTTCTTGGATTATCCCAGGCAAATTTCACTGGGTAAAGGTTAGAGAAACAGCTAGAGAGCTCATTTTAGCTTTTTGTTTCTGGGATTCATGTTGCACTGTAACAGGTTAGCTGTTGCTTCCATGAGGGTCTTGTAAAGGGAGAGAAAAATACAGAAATACCTCAATTGCACCCCTGCTCTGCCCCCACTAGGCTCTTCTAAATGGTTTCTGTAGGAACAGATGGCATAGGAATTGGCTCTGTCAGCTTTGTATGAGCTAGGAACTCCCTCGTGCCAAGGGAATCCTTGAATGGGGAGATTCAGCAGCTCCCCAGCTCTTTCAAAGTGGGTCAAAATGATTTAAGAATCTGGCCCATTGCAGCCTCATTTCCTCTGTAAATCATACCAAATTGAGGGGATGATGGGGTGGTGAGAATATAGAGAATAAAATTTCAAAGAGGATCAAAATATGCCATTTTAGCTTTTGTATGTATAAACACGCATAATATGACATTTTGTTTAGACAGTTATTTAAAAAGAAACTTACAATCTTTTTAATTAACACGAATGCAAAGGAATAGGCTATAAATATGAACACAGGAAGGTAGGAGTTGACAGCACACAGCCTTCCAGACAATCTTTTTTTTTTCAGTTGTTATGGGGTACAATAAAATTTTGTTTTCCTTTGCAAATTTTCCATAATGATTATGTTTGTTTTAGGTAACAAATTAACTGTAGATGACATTTTCTTTTTCCATATATCGTGTAATGTGTCGGAAGCCCTCACCTTACAGCTAGAGTGGGAACAGTGAATGAGATTAAAGGATGAAAGAGAAATAGAGAGCGAGATCGCCATACGGGCAGACCATACCTGAATGGTGGATGTGATATACCATCTAATTTATGCTGCTGCTGCTATTAAAACATCTCATTACATTACCTCACCTTACCTCTGCCATTCCACTGCTGCCCACTTTGCTTTACCTCTGCTGCCCGTCTGCCTCTGACTCGTGAAATGCTAAACAATTTTGATATTTACCTGTTTATGATTAAATTGCAAAATGATCTGTTTAGTTCTGTTCTAAATTAAGGTCTGCATTAAATGTCATAGCATTTATCTTTCATAAAACGAGACAGCAAGGACACTAATTTCCCAGGCACTCAATCACTGCCCAGTGCCACCGGAGAGAATGACTGTGGAGGCGCGTGCCCGCCATTCACAGCCGGCTTGACAGCGCCCAGGCGGAATCATAAAAGTCAATTAATCATTAAAAGCTGTTACCAGCCCGTATTGAACTGCTGTGGCACAAAATGTTAATCAGCCCCACATCAATACCATAAATTCCTGCAAATTGGAGCGGTCGATAACGCCGAGGCCTGGCAGGTCGATGGGAGGGCGCAAGGCCTCTCCGCCAACATGGCGGCTGGGCAGCCGGCCTGTCCTGTGCTGGCCCGCTGGGGCTGAGCAGGTGCCGATGCATCACTGCCCCTGATGGGTCTGTCGATAGCACCGAGCAGGGGAGGGCAGCCCTCTCAATTTAATCGCTTGAGGCGCCGTGTGTCGCTGCATATGTGGCAGCTTAAAAGCGGGGCCAGGTCAGTTGCTGCCCAGGGACGGGATGGGGCGGCTGGCGCCGTGTGCCATTAACCCGGGCACTGCTGTGGCAGGAGTCACCTGCAGCTCCCTGGCTTAGGAAACTGTTCCCTGCTGAGTTATAATGTTACTCATGAATGGTCCTGGAGTTGTTCATTAATTGCCTGTGGGCCCCAGGACGGTGTTTTCTATTAGCCTCTGGTGCACTGCTGCCAGGCACCCATGAAATGGGGCACATGGAGGTGTGGGCAAAAGAGGAAGGTCGCTTCTGCCTTAGCACCTGCCTAACACTTTTCCCCACGTAACTATTGCTGCCATGGAAGTATGAGCAGTACAAGGGAGCTGCCCCTGCAGAAGAGAGCTGCCCCTGTGGAGAGGCCACTTCGGGCCTCTCCTTCTCATAGCTACCGTATGTCCTTCGGTGCTGGCTGTGCCAAAGAGTCCAGGTGGCTTCCTTGCCACCCTCATTCCCAGGCCACAGAGGATTCCTGGCCTTCCCACCCAGACATGCAGAACAGAGTGGGCCAAGCAGAAGACCCTCTAGAAGAGAAGTGAGTGCCATGGAAAGGACTACGACCCAAGGGAGAAGGACTCAGCTCCCTGAGACAGTCACAGCAATGCCCCTGCTGCCTTCTGCTGCTGCTTCTCCTGAGAGAGGAGAGATCCCTGCCTACCATCCACAGGGCTGCTGAAGGCTCGGCTGAGCCAAATCCATTTATCTCCTGTTACTGTTATTAAATCTGACCTGAAGTGGGGGGAAAATAGCATTTTTAGGATTTCAGGATATTAAGAAACCTCTTTAGAGATGAAAGAAATGCCCGATACCATTACTCTAGGGAAGGATTGTGTTCCACTGGTTTCATTGTCATTTAACGTAGAACATAAAGGTTAATGCTGAATAAAATAATACCCATGTTGATTATTTTAATAGTCTCAAAGTATAACTTTTTCCCTGGACTGCAGTTATCTAATCCATGTGCTGTACATGCACCAGCAGTATTTTGTACTTTTCCACAGCACAGATATGATGGTTCCATTAAGTTCAGGCTGAGAAGCTATTGTGTGTATCTCTAATACAATCATTCCATACTCTATGGAAAATGGAAAATATACGGATCTACAGACATGCTAATTCTCAAGATTTGTACATTTTTAAAGATTAATAAAAAAGTCCATCTTATTATTATCCGAGTTATAGGAAACATCAAAATAAATTAGGAATCCTACTGCAAAGAAATCCCCTATTCAACATATCGAGACAGGATGATGTTATGAGTGTTCAGACAAAGGTAATACAGTCCCTCTATTTAATTGCCCTGACACCTTGCTCAGTTCCTCCAGCTATACTCTGAGAGCTAAAAAAACCCTCTCATTGTTATTAATTGTATTCTTTTTTAAATGTAATGTCATATTGCTGTGGACTGAGCTAATGAAACATACCCATATTACCAAAATAGGTATATTTCTTCTTGTACAACACATTCTATCAAAACTGTCTGCTAAAGACATTGTGTTAAAGACCTTTCATAGAGCTTTATAAAGAATATCTCAGCTACTCCAACATTTCTATTACATGATCATTAAAATACCCAAGAGAGCTAAACAATATAGTGTGGATCCAGTTATCATATAAGACTTCAGAAATATTGTTAATTCCTGCCACTGATTTATGTTAATACTAATGCTAGATTACATGCTATGGCTACTAAACAGCCACTGAATACCAATTCATACAAAGACAGTCCCTGTCCTCTCTGTGAAAGCTGCACTCTTCTATTATAATGAGAACCTGAATTATTTATCTCTCTTTATCCTACTGTAGTTCACTTGACCACAATCACTTTTTTCCCCCCTGTTTCTACCACACATAAATGCATGTAAACATGACATAATAACAACTACTATCTTTGCCTATTTCAGCCACATGAGATCAGTCAGAGGATGGAAGCAAAAGTATTGCCCAGTGCTCAGCAGGAATGGGGTATGAAGTTGTCTAAATGACACTCCTACCTGAGTGGTCTTCAGTATTTTTAAATGCAGGTCCAGTGTAAATCACAAACTGAGCAATACAGAAGACTTCCTTGCTGATGGTTTCCACTGCTAGCAGCTTGTCTCAGGTGCCCACTGCTTTTCACAGCTCTAGCTGGGTGTGAACAGCTCCTCCGCAGCACGTGCACAGGCTCTGCTCTCTCTGAATGAGACTCCAGGCAAAGCCAGCAGCGTGGGCAGGATCAGCTACCGGTCCATTTTGGATATTCATGCAAGAAATCAATGGCAGAATATTCTGAGTCACAGAATATTCTGAGTTGGAAGGCATCCACAAAGATCATCGAGTCCAGTTCTTCAGTGAATGGCCCATATAAGGATGAAAGCTACAGCCACGGGATTATTGGCACCATGCTCTAACCAACTGAGTTAATCTTATCTTTTTCCTAATCAAGAACAGAGATATGGCCAAACCTCTTCAACATGAGGGGTGAGTACTGCATCCACAATGTTGCTGAGCAGTCAGTGGCATTTCTGCAGGAGTACATTTAATCTGCCTGTAACACCTGTTCTGCAGTCTTTAGTGCTAGGTTTATGCATTATTTGTCAGAATGCATTTTGCTCCCTTTGTACATGGCACATGTAAGTTGAATTCCATCTGTGATATTTGTGTGCTGCAGCCCCACTACCTGCTGTCTCACTCTGCACTTTGACTCATCCGGAGGGTAGGAACCCAGCTTTGCTGAATTAGTTCTAAGAATCCTTCTGAAGAGTTCTTTGGGGAGGGTCTGTTTTCCTGTTTCCAAAATAAAGAAGTTTACACTGCATCTAGGAGATAATTTCAGCAGTAGGACACCAACACATCTCACCAGTTCTTCCATGTCTTTTGCAAGCAGCAGTGAAAGGGATGTTCTTGGTCATGGCAGCCAGACAAAAATTGTGGAGTAGAAATAGAAGGGTGAGATTTTTATCACCACCCCTTCCCCCCAGTTCCTTTAAAGAGATTGATTAGGCAGAATCATTTGTGAGTAAGTATGACTGTGTGGATGTTGGAAACCACAGAAGTGGGTATATGTGTGTTATTAAAAGCCAGGGCCACTGTAAGGACTTGAATCTCAACAAGAACTCTGGTGGTGAGCTCTGAAATACTTCCTTCACTGGGTGCATGTGAAGAGGGCCTTTGCTGTTGGGCCACAGAAGAGGAGACCTCAGAGTCCAACTCTGGAATCTGAAGAAGGAGACTCTGGCTGTGCTGCTGATCCACACTAGCTCTATCTTCTCTTCTTCATCTGGTTTACTTTGCACACATTTTCGTGATAAGCTAATGATGTCTGCTGGCTAAGGACCTATAAGCTCCTGAGACTGAAAGGGAGGGGAGCAGGACATTGCTGGCAGGGGTGAAGAAATGAGTGAGGAGGGAGGAGCAGAAGTGGCCCACAAACAGAATGGGCTCTCGGGCCTGTGTGCACTGGGAGGCTTTGGAAGCAATGCTGAGCACATACTGTGAACCAACTCTCTTTTTTAACCACAGAAGCCTAGCTCTGCACTATTCAGTGAAATTGTTGATATGGTGCCTCAGAGGTAGATTCTGAATTCCAATTAGTTGTAATGATTAGTAAAGTTCAGTACTCCAAAGATGGTATTTTAATTTAGGAAAACAGAAGGTCAGATTTTATGTGTTATAAATTAACCTAACTCCAAACCCTTCAGTGCCACACTATAATTTCTATTATCTGATGTACTGGTTTTGGTTGCAGCGGCTACCATGACAAACCATTTTTCTTTTGGGGACAAGAGGTGTAGAGGTAGACTTTAACCTTTTATGGCAGTCTAAACCTAGAGTAATTCTATTGAGCTTGAAGGATTTACACCAGATTGACAGTGCAATAAATGAGGTCAGAATCACGACAGTAAACAGTGCCATTTAGCATCTATCAGAGTTGATGAGGGCTTACCCTGTAATATTTAAAACCATGGTTATTTTAGTCAGATAGGGAAATGCACTTTCAGAGTCCAATTTAACAAAGTCTAATTTCAAAAACTGAAGCCCTGTTCTCCTAATCTGAGTGACTTTAGATACATATGGGAATATCAAAACATGATTGCCCTGAAACTCAATCTTCTTCTTTTTAATTAAAGAAAGAATCCTATCTTAGTCACCTGAGAATCTGAAAGATAGTCTAAGTATTTGACATGCAGAAAAACTTTTAACAGATAAATTATGATGACAAGAGAAAAAACCTACCATCAACAGTAAAAGCAAATTTAAAATAAAACTAAAGATGCTCTAATAATTTAGGAAAGAAAGCTAATCAATCCTGATCTTCAAAATCTTCCTTCAAGCCAAAAATAAATGTATTGCAGGAATTAATTTAAATTATAAAAAGTCGTGACTAGATCTCAATTGTTGTAAATCAGCAAAGCTCCACTGATTACAATGGAGCTGCACTAAGGTTAGATAAGAATCTGACCCTCAACTGCTTTGTAAATTTTTTCCTAATCAACAAACAAAAGAGAGTTTTAAAGTTAATGTAGCATCATAGAGTCCTAGAATGGTGTGAGCTGGAAGGAACCCTTGAAGCTCATCTGGAACAACCTCCCTTCAATGAGATGGCATCTTCAATTAGCTCAGGTCACCCAGAGCCCTGTTCAGCCTGACCTTGAATGTTTTCAGAGATGGGGCATCTATAAATCTGTTCCAGTGTTTCACCAACTTCATCATACAAAATATCTTCCTTATATATACTCTGAATCTACCCTCCTTGAAGTTAAAACCATTACCCCTTGCCCTATTGCAACAGGCCCTGCTAAAAAGTATGTTCTCCTCTTTCTCATACATCCCCTTTAAGTACAGACAGGCTGCAAGAAGATCTCCCTGGAGCCTTCTCTTCACCAGGCTGGTCTACCTCAGTTCTCTCAGTCTTCTCCCTCAGTCTCACAGGAGAGGTGCTCCAGCCCTCTGATCACTTTGTGGGGCAGGGTGTCATCTCAGTGGAGTAGACAGGGAGAATCACCTCCCTCGGTCTGCTGGCCACACTTCTTTCAATGCAGCCCGGGACATCATTGGTTTTCTGAGTTGCAAGCACAATTTGCCAGATCATCCATGAAACATCTTAAGCCCTTGCTTTTCCTCAGTCATAACCTGGTGTTTCTTTTGTACTAGATCTCTCAGTTTCTCTGTTTTAAAAGTTTTAGAAGCAAGAAAATTCTTTGAGAAAATACTTTATTTAAATCAAATTCTGCAACTTTGACAAAGTATGTGTCTTTTACAACACGTTGCACCACCTTCTCCCAACTTTGAAGGAAGAGCTAGGCAATGCTAAAGAATTAATCTCCTGGCATAATTTTTTCTGGGGTCATTCAGGCTAACACACATAGAACTGCAGCAGTCACATACCCTTATTGCTTGACAGGCTTTTGTTGGAAAAGTTTTACAGGGCACACTCTGCTTTTCCATTTTTGAAGTGTGTTCATCCCCAAGAATGTTGTATTGAAAAAATAGAAATGGAATATAGCTGAGATAAATAGATCACACTAATACTAACACTCCTCTGATCCCTGCAGGCAAAAGCTGAAAAAGCATTTCAGGCTCTGTGCTGATGCTGTGTGTGCTGTGCAGAGACTTGTGCTTCCAAGGAGCAGTGACTGGTGCAGACTGCAGTTCCTCAAGACTTTCTTCAGCACCAGGACTGGGGTCCTGGGCAGTGCTGGCACAACTGCCTCCATAGCCAAACAGTGAACCAGGTGGGGGATGCAAGATCTGCTTTTCCCACCAGATGAATTCCCTGAACTGCTGTACTTCATGGCCACATAAACACCTGGCTAAGCAAAGCATTGCAATGACGTGGAGCTGGAAATGAGTAGTCGAGGGGCTGGAGGGTCAAGAGCTACCTAAGGCCATCTAAATAACACCAAATTTGTCACCAAATAAGAAGCCACACAATCTGCTACACAATCTGCCACACCATACCACACTAAACTTTCAAGAGCCGTTCCCCAGCCTGAATTACAGACGAGAAGCAAACAGGAAGCGTAGACAAATGGTGGAGCTCTGGCATCCTATGCCAAACCAATTAAGCAGTCAGGCCCATCGGTAAAATTGTCTGGAAAGAAAACAGCTTTGTGCCCTTCCTGAGTACAGCACAAAGAGAACTGGGAATACTGCAGGGCTGGAAGGAGACCTAAGCCAACCGGCAAATTGCAGTGTGGTGGCTACATTGAGTTCTGTCCCCTCAGTCTCCTTGGTTTTACAGGTGTAGAGGTCCCTAGATCACTTCCTAATATAACTTTTCACTGAATGCAATGAAAATTAAACCCATGCAGTTTTTCTCTCATTGACAGTGGAGCTTTTAAAACTTGGGCATGTAGATATACAATCCTATTTGTGCTGTATTCTATTCCGTTTGCAAGTCTGGTTTAAGGCCATAGCAATGGTAGGAGAAGGATAGAATGCCTCTTATCTTTTAACCATCAGGTTGCCATTGTAAACATTAAATAGCATCCTGACTGCTTTAAAATTAAAAGCACCAGCAAATATTTAATGCTACACAAAAATTAGAAAAGTCTGGAATTGTCTCTCATTCGCTAACCTTAATCATATCAACCTGTTCACATACATGAGTGTATCAAATGCCAAAAGCCTGCTGGGAACTCGTCCCTTTGCCAGCTGGTATGCACTGCATTTGATCAGGACTCTTTTTTGTATGGGAAGCAGTGAAAGAGCATCCAAAGCTGTTTGACAAAAAAAGATGAAAACCAGCAAACACAACTGGAATTTTCTGAGAACAAGCACACACAACGCGTGTTCATTTTTTTCCCCAAAAACAGGGATAGACAAGAAGAGGCCACCTGTGAAAGCCATGCTTATCTAGGACAATATCACTGGGGCATAATATATTACTGCAGACAAAGCACATGTACTTGCAGTTTTCACCAGGAAGAGAAGCTAACAATTAGTCAGAGTAGGTGGAGCAAGGCACAGAGATAGACAAGGAATTTTGTTATCAAATGTTCATCACCCCTTGAAGAAGTTATGTCCTTTGCTGCACAGAGATATCATGTTTTTCCCCACAGAAAGTGGAAAAAAATTCAGCACAGTGAAGGAGCAGATCAGCAAGCAAGGGGCCCAGAATTATGCCTACAAATGTCCTCTGCAGCCCTTGAGAGGAAAGAGGGAAAGGGGGTCTGTTATTCCTGCCTGGCTCATTAAACATGCTCTGGGCCATCCTGTTGAATGCCTTTCCTTCCTGCAGCTGAATCATTTTCTGACTGAAAAAGGAGTAAATTTTACACTAGAAATTTTATCTTAAAATACAACATTGGTGAAAGACAAGTGAGATGATACATGTTATTATTAGTCTTTTAGTCTAAGATTGAATTTAAACACATGAGCTTAAATTGTCTCCTCACTTTACTGGTCTTGCCACTTTTAGCCTTGCCCACTGGTTTTGCTCCTGACCAATATGCCAGCAGCTATTTCCCTTCTATTGCTGCTTTTCCCTGGGTAGGTAAAGTGAGGTCTCTCTTAGCACTGAATTCTGCACTAAATAAAATTCTGCCTTTTCAATAATGAATCCTTCCCATTGTCTCAGGGGCCACACACACAATTAAGAACAATATGAAATTTAATTAACACAGGATAATAATAAGGGTATGAATGTCACAGGAACTCTGAATACAGACCCCCCACAGAAAATGATTTGGGAACTAGAGTGAAAGCCAGCTGCTAACATTCAGGTCCCAGATACCCAAGTGCCGTTTCAACATCTGACCTCAAGTATCAAGGTATACTGGAAGGAAAGAAAAGATGACTGCCAAGCAATTAGAACCCAAGTGCTACAGATCTGTCTAGGGTAATGCAATAACAGGGAGTTATACCCTGTCGTGGGTGTCGATTTGTGTCTAAACCGGCACATACCCATAGGAAGGACTGGAGTCTGGGCACTAAGAGCTCTGAATGCCTGCAGTCTGCCCAAGGCACCACCTGTGGGGACACCACAGGTCACATTAAAGGGACATTTCTCAGAGGGCACTCCTGTGTTAGTCACTGGGATGGTCACAGGCCTGACCTTTAAACTGCAAAACCCACTTCTGGTCACATGTTTTCTGTTTCACCATGTGCGTCTACACCCAGAGTGTATTCTGCAGTCCTGGAGTACCTTCAGACACTGTTTGGGAACACCAAAGAGTACACCTTAAGTAGCACCACAAGTACAATTTTTATTACCAAATCAAAAAGGCTACTACAAGATAAAAGGGTAGTGGGCAGAGAAAGGAAAGAAACAACTGCTTCAGACAGCATTTCCATTAGGGGAAAACACTCTCTTGCTAAGATTTAGATAAATCTTCATTACAAAATCCAAGCACAAAGGTAGACATCTGAAGTGTAGTTAAAGTATTTCCATCCTCTTGCTTCTCCTGTCTTTTTCCCTCTCCCCAAGGAGCCAACACAGCTCTGGCAGTGCACACTGGCTGAGAAATGGGCTTCTATTCCTTAGACTGCAGTCATGTGCGTGTGTCTTCTCATTTAAGCTCTTCCATTCTGTTTCTTTCAGAGGCTGAGAAATCTGCTTTTGGGGAGAAGAGAAAAAAAAAAAAAGAAGTGGGGAAGCTCATTAGCAATTTGTTTAGAATTTGAATGTCAGCATAGTCACTTATGTCTAAGTGACTAAAAAATGTATGCGAGTACTCTGACTTTCAGCAAGAGATACAGCGTTCTAACATCAGAATGAACAATATAATTACTGTGTGTATGAAGACATATTGGTCTCCGTATAATGAGGTATTCAAATCTGCTCCACTTGAATCAGATCACAGAGATATATTAAACACACATGGCGAAAGAATTCAGTGTAAGGGTAACCATGTGTTCTGCCAAGTCTTTCTATGCATGAATGGGCTGCCAGGGCACCATAGGCTACAGACAAAGTACAGGAGAGCTGTGTTCAGAGGTAGGGAAGTGAGGTTGCAAAGGTATTTCCTTTTCATTCCCTCGAACATGTGAGTGTCTCCCATTTCTCTTCCTCTTTCACAGGCTGGTGCACCTCAAAAGCAATTCCACCAAAATATACTGTAACATTACTGTATCATGGTTCCTTGGTACAGTTTATTATTGTGTATTTACAGCACCCAAGAGTGAGCTCGCTGCCTGAGAGGGGTAGGGATTGCAAGGGCTATTCTCAGTTTCGGTTGCAGAATTGTTTTCACAAGTTTGCGACATTCTGGATAACATGCCTCCTTTTCCAGCACCACTTGCAGCTATTTTCAAGCAGAGGTGCTTGAACTTGCTGGCTGGCAGCAGCATGTGTGTGCCTGATAGGTGCTGAGGATTGATTGACACCTTGGGAAGCCAAGGTTTGGGCCCCTTGCTGTGCCTGAGATCATGAGTACGATCAGGAGCAACCATTGTCAAAGCATAAAATGTCAATTTTTTGGCAGTGTTATTTCAACATCTAGATACTATGAAAAACATGGTAAGATGAAAACAGTAGCTGTTTTGCTTACTCGTAGAATTGTTTAAGCGTGGATACCATAGCAGATTGAGTTACACCCAGCTGCCAAAACAGACACGGAGAATGTTTCTGTGGGTCACGGAAAAGAATGAGCCTGCCGTTCCCTGGGTGGCTGAGCTACTGCAGAGACCCCAGTGTGACAGATCAGGAAAACACAAATGAATCAAGGCCATGATTTCAGTCTCTGCCACCCACAAGTGAGCCTATGGTTAGACGGACAAGTTTCTCTGCTGAGAGTGTTGACTGATTTTAAAGGAAATTTTATCTTGCTTTCTGTTCTCAGGGCATGTGTGATATTTATGATATACTAAAAATGCATTTCTTTGGGTAGAGCTGCTCGTATGTCTGTTGGGTACATGAGCATTATCAGAGAGTGCTTCTCTTTTCCATATGTTGATGGAGGCAGAATTTCTGGGTGGCAGGAGCAAGCTGGGTAGGCAGGAGGAGTCCTTGCTCCTCTCTTGGCAGACACTGTGCCAGCATTCTCCAGAGCACTTACCAAGATGAGGATGGTAACTCGTACAGAACATAGGTTCTGGGGAGAAAACACCAGTTCATGTGGCTGCCACTGATACAAACCTGTAAGAGGTTTATCAGGAGAAGACTGTCCATTTTTTGGACGTGAAAACTCAGTGTTTTGAAGCAGAAAGGAGAGCCTGTCTGTCTGTCTATCTATCTATCTATCTATCTATCTATCTATCTATCTATCTATCTATCTATCTATCTATCTATCTATCTATCTATCTACCTATCTATCTCTTCAGGCAACCACAGCTGCCCAGGGGGAAAGGTGTCAGATATGGTTAGCAAACCCAATTCTTTTAGAGGCTTCAGTGGTATTCAGGGAAGGGGAAGAGTCGAAAAGCTTTAATGGGAACAGCATATGTACAACATCTCTTAGAATGAAGTTCAGACCTTGTACTTTATTTCACTTAAAGATGTACTACAGAGTTTATTTATGAAGAACTGGTGAGGTAAAGCTGAAGTTTTAGAAAAAGCAAACTATGGATGGTTCCTATCCTCTTTTGTTTCATACAACTCTTTGAAGTCTATGTGATGTTCAAATACGAAATTGGGATTCAGATGCCAAGCTCATTTTTTAATGCACATTTGAATTAATAGCTCAAATATGCGGAGCTAGACTACTGAAAACCTTTTCTCTCAGCAATATTTCAATACTGTGATTAGCTATAACCCTATACTGCAACTCCATTGAAAAGAAAACCTACACTGTGTTTTAGTCTGAAAAAAAGACACATTCTTGCTTTCTAAAAGCAAGTGTAGTAATATTTATTTAACACAATGGTAGATTTCTTCTTTCCAAGGCATGAGGCTGCCTTTTAGTTTCACCAATTGTATCTGAAGGGTGTGGAAAATCAAAAAGAGACGAAAAAGCAGATAGTTAAGCTGGACGGATAGACTGACTTCATCAGACAATGTTTGTCTGGCTAAAAACTCCCTTTCATCATTAGAAGAGTTAGTTCATATCCTCACCCTGTGGAAGTGGTTAGCTTTTAATTCATTCAAGAGATGCAATCGAAAAAGAAGGAGGTATTTTTTACAATCCCAACCCCAAAATAATACTGCTAAACAATACATAATTCATATCTCTTCAGAATTCTGAATGTGGTCAGAAATAAATAGCAGCACAGGCATTTAAGAGCTATTCTCATTGAAAAATGTAATTAATTGGTGTTATGCACAAAATATTTCTTTGAGGGAGGGAGCAGCATTGCTTTAATTACAAGTAATTGTTCTCAAAATCATGCAGCTCATAAGTTTTGCAGGCTAGACAGTGATTATGCATCAATACACTAATCTATCACCTTCATTATTTTAGTCATCTGGGTGTGATCATCAAACTTTGGAGTGTAACCCAGACAAGAAACCAGACATATCTCATGCTTATATTCTTTCCAAATCGGTTTGTTTTAGAAGCAGTTTGCACTGGTCATGCAAATTGCAATGCTTTTGTTTCAAATAAAGACGATAAATTAAATTAAATTTCCCTTTGTATATTATTAGATGATGACAACAGAAAAGATATTCTTGGGACTGCACAATGGCCTGGAGGGCGTTCAGGAGACCCCAATATTTCTTCATTTTGCCACAAACTGTCTTTGTAGACATGAGATTCCACTTTATTGATTTTGTTCAAACTGCCCAATGAACACACAGGGAATCAGCTACTGGACAGACCAAGCAAGCTGATCAGCTCATTGCTCTTTATCTTAGATACCATAGTGGTGTGATCCCCACACTGTTCATCTTTAGATGCTCTGTTACCCTGGGAGAATGACCCAAACCTCCTCCCAACTCAGGAACACAGGGAGCCTTAAATCATTAGTGTTTGTACAGCTTACTGTTTGATCTATTTAAATGAAAATAGCTACCTAGTCACAAATTATTGTTGCTACTGTTATTGCTATTAACACTACTAGATGAATGCAGAGCAGAATCTGTTATTAATTGAAGCAGGGCTCATCCCAGCCTTTAGTCATCCCTATCCAAGATACCACATAAGCACCCATGTAAATCAAAGTTAAGCAGAGGATTAAGTGCTGTCCTGCATAAAGATGGTTTAAGTACATGTTTCCTGAATCGGGGCATAAGCTGTTATTTTACTAGTGTCTCTGCAGTACTGCTTTTTCTACCTCATTAGAATGAGAGGATGTTTGCATAAATTCCTCATATTGACACACAAGACTATGCCTGTCTCCCTGAGAATTTGGAGATTTCTTTCCCTTTCCCCCAAATTAATAAGTGCTGTCACCTGCATCGCTAAACACCAATTTGCTGCTTGCCGCTAACAAGACCTCCACGTAATGTAGCTAACAGTAGTATTTCAAAAATAGAGCTCTCCTGTTCCCAGCATGTCTGACAAGAATACATTAGAGGCACCTGTCCCTGGCACCAATATTTTGTTTTCCCTTTATCTACCTGGGAAGAAAGAAGTCTAAAGCATGGAAATTTGCCTTGAAAACGAAGCTAATGTGAGCACAGGAATCTGTTTTTCCCATCCTGCATCCCCTGTTTCAGTCCTCTCCAATCGTATGGAGATTTTTGAAAGTAAGTAAACACTAAAATAATATCCATTAGAGTAAAAAAACTAAAATTATCTCTTTCTTAATAATTTTCATTTGAAAACCATCAGGGAACAGGAAATCTTTTAATTATGTTTGAAATTATGAGACTGGCTCTATGCTCACCAAGTCAAAGACATAAATACGGCATTATACTGCAAATACACTGAAAATGTCATCAAACTTAAAACAAGTCCATCGTACCCATTATTTATCAGGGTCAAGACCAGTAACAATAGTACAACAGTAACTCAGAACTGTAAAAATCTAGATATTCCTCACTCCAAAGGATGTGAAATGGCACAATAAGCTTCTATATCCTTTCTTCATATTGTAAGAGTAGTCCTTGTCCTGGTTTAAACTTGGATAGAGTTAAATTCCTTCCTAGCTGTCATGATAGACTGTGGGATAGTTTCCCTTAATCCTTAGTTTCAGAAATTAGTCCTATATACTTTAACACCTGAGGGAGATTCCTTGTATCCCTTCAATATCAGTAGAGGGAAGTAGGTGTTTTGAAACTTGATTCATCTAGTCAGATGTAGATGTCAGCCCTAGGAGATGCTGAGTAGGTACCTCCTAAGAATGCCTGTTTCTATGCATTTACTTCAAAAGGAGCCTTAAGTGGTGTAAACATCTGGATAGAAACAGTTACATTCAGTTAGACGAATCCCAGGATTCTGGGAGCTCAGATGAATCCCCAGAATTCACATCTGCTCAGCTGCTTTTACTAGGCTGCACCTTTGTCCATCGGCATTAGTTTTATTTGGATGTCTTCTAATCAAAACCAACTGATTTGTGCTTTTATCCCTGTGACAATGACACTGTAAGCTGACAAAGTACTTTCATGACATGAATGTCTGTCCTATCTAGAAAAGTTTGTGAATTCCTTTCAGCTTTCCCTAGCACTGAGCAGCAGATTTGAATAATCCTAGACATGGATTTAATGCTAGATCTGACTCAGTGGGGTTCCCATTAAAAATATCTAAAATATGTCCATTGACCAACAAGGAAATTGTGTTGGGTCTCTTAAGTGTGCTGTCACAAAGACAGCCAAGGCAGCACTGTAAATCAATAATATTCATTTTGATGAAATCCATTGACAGTAGTTGGGAATATAGATATAAAACTGTTTCCTTTCTTATTAATCTGAGAAATTTTACATGCTATAGGAAAGAAGGGAGTACCCAAACAATACATTTAGGGGGGGCTATCCTATAATCTTTTGGTGTCGCTGTCATGTAAAAAGACAGACAGTCTCTTCATTCTCCTTATGATTTATATGGTGTTTTAAGTAGGATCTCTTGTTTAATGTTCACTCTTATCCCAATTTGATGTTCAAATAATGACTATTTGTAAAAAGAAGTAGCAAAATATACTGACTAATCAAATCTTCCAAAAAGATTGTTTAACACTTGTTGCAATTAATTACTATTTCATTATACATGTTTCTGCTCAGCTTTCTAGTAGGATTTCTAGACACGTGGTTTTCAAGAACCTGGCAGTCCAAAGACATGCACAAACTTTGCAGAAGTAGCTCCGATAAATCTTGTAAGGTAAATATGTAACAGAATGACCTCAGACTGAAGTTTCCTTCTTGCCTGTTTTCTTGAGTAAGGATCTAAATGTGAAAAAGCTGCCCTGTTTAAATGAGGAGTTCACTTTATAAATAATAAGGTTGTATCCATTTTCTTTTACCAAGTTAGTCATCTTTTGACTATTTCATCTCCTCCTAGATCATATAGCAATAAGGAATAAAGACATTTTATGGACCTAATTTTTCAAACACTTACCTCACTGTACACCAGAAGCACCTCCCTTGTAGTCATTAGGTCTGATTTCTCTCATACTTCGCTCCTGCCTGGTTTCCAAAAAGCATGGAGCATGGGAAGGGGCTGGGGAGTTCTTCTGTCCCTCTCCCCAGGCCTCTTCAACAGTGTGGCTTACAACAGTGCTGCCATCCTCTAGGCTCACACAGGTGGAAAACAGCACCAAGCATAAGGAGCCCCAAGAACTGGAGAGTCCCTTTTTAAAATTGCACACATTTTGCAATTACTTTAAGTCTCATTGTGAAGAAAAGAACCCCACACATTGAAATTGGCCCTGTTTCTGTCCCTAATCTTTTGTGTTCACAGTTGTTAAAGAAAACAGGTCGAGGCTTCACAAAAATTTTAGTTTGCTGGGAAAAGAAAAAGCCGCAGTGAAGTGACATTTTGATTATAATTAAAAACTTTTCAGTTGATTTAACAGTTCACTTTAGGCATTTTTTGAGCTGTGGAAATAGCAGTGCTTTTAAGATAATGAACACTGTATGACTGCTAATGAAATCCACGCATGCATACATACATATATATGGTAGATATATATACACACACTATATATATACACACACACTATATATATATATGTGTGTTTGTATATATACATATACGTAGTCTTTATACTATACATTTATCCATCTATTACATAGATATATGGTCCTCTTAAGTTTACTTAAAAAGGAATCAAATGGGAGGGAATGCACATTTTTCAAATGTGGCTCTAATTGTCTTTTGTGAATGTTCTATAGATCATTACTGATTGTTTACAAACCTTGTGTGGAATGGCTTTATGGCAATACAGAGGGTAACATACCTTCATTGTTTATAAAATGACAGCTCCTAATGGACCATATTAGCTTTAACACAAACTATTAAATCCTTTTCATTAAATTATTCTGCGTTCTGTTTTGGAATCTTGTTAGCTCTGGGAAGTAGGTGCAAACTCCTAAGGAAACATGAGCACACATTGAGACTATTATAGATAATGTTTATTAAATAAGCCTCTGAGGATGTTTTTCTTGGGTTGCTCTCAAGCATTTTGAAGGAGTCGTGTTCCATGTTTGAGGTCCCATGTTTCTTCCTCTTAAACTATGAGCAGCTGTAGCACATGACCTACTTCTGTAGAACCCTGTAATGATTTCCTTCCTTCAGTGGCTTCAGGAGTCCCTCTTCTGCCCTGTGAAAAAAAAGGGACAAATATTTTAATCCAAGCAAAATGCTAAAGCAGGTTTTGTTGGTTTCAGGGAAGAAACTCAATACAGCTACATCACCGAGCGTAGGCCTCAAATTGGAACCATCTGGCCTGCAGAAGCACCATGAGATCGTTGGGAAAGGCATGGATATTTTTGCCTTGGGCTGTAACACATACACCTGCAGAATGGGTAGATATGTTGGCAGACAAGCTGGACTCGTGTAGCAATACAAGCCTTCCCTCACAGCGCTGTGGCAGTGCTGGAGTTTGGAAATAACCCTGACATGTTTAATAAATGCAATCACTGTACTGCATGCTCTCCGGACAGCGAGTATTCATCTGCACTTGCTATTAAGTTAATTCAGACAGGTCTGCACTCCAAGGCCCCTGTCTTTTCGCCCTTCTTGCACAGATAGCTCCTTTGAAGACAAAATAAGGACAAGGGAAGGAAGACAGTAAGCACAAAATCATGCACTACATCTTAAGGCTGCCTCTTGCAGGAGGTTGCCTCATGTGATATTCATGTGAACTGGATTAGATTGAGAAGAGATTCTTGTTGGTAAATATTACAGCTCTTGAAGAACACAAAAGAATGCAGGAGTCAGTGTAATCCATCCCCCTTGGCGGGAGATTTGTAAAATCTCAAGGCTGGAGGCAGAAGGAACAAGAAGCCACACACAGACTCTAAAGGTCATGACTCCAGAAACTGTCAGAAAGAGGCAGTATCCCAGCCCATCCAAAAAAATGAAAATGTATATCACAGAAGCAGAAGGACATATATCCCTTGTCTGGAATGTTATTAAACAATTAGGATCACAGGTTTTACCAGCGCTCTGCACAGTGCCTGGTTTCCTGCCTGCAGGCTGGCGGATGGCAGAGCCAAAGACCAGAACGTGGCATTTGCACCCTTGTGATCTGTGGTTGCAGACAGTATTTTGCACCTGCAAATTTGTACCCTGCCCCTACAGGCACTCTTCAGACAAAACTCCGAGCAGTCCCTCGGGGCTAAAAGGTTAAGGCCTGTAATAGCTGGACATCAATACCGTGTTATTCTTCTTTCAGCAATATAATGTATACAACATCCAAGGCAGAGTATCTGCTGCTGGGTTAGAGAGGTGGCTGCTCACATTGTGCAGTAAATACACTGAAGGGGAACAGGTTTCCCCCAGCTTTCTCGCACTCCACCTAGAAATCACACTGACTGTATCAAACTTTCAACAGGGAAAGTTTACACCCTGAATTTCAATCTGTGCTTTCCCATACTCCTGAAGAAGTCCAAAGAGAACATTTTGGCCCAGCTCTGCTTTCAATGTACTCTATATTGCTAGCATCTGGAGTCATGTACGTGGGCTATCCCAGCCCTGAGCCAGGGAATAAAATAGACAGAATGTGCGCAAGATTGCAGTCTAGTCCTTTGCAACACAGAATTCTGAGCACTGCTAGTTCCCTGGTTGCCTTCTCTTTGGGAGATGATGAAGGGTTTTCAAAGATAAATCCTCAAGGTGACCTTTTAATTGTTTCACTGAGAGGTAAACTGGGGAAGAGATAAGCAAAGACTATGTCCAGTGTGTAAATATCAAGTCTGAAATCTCTAGCTCTCCTCTCCTTCACTGCTCTATAAATGTGAAGCAGCTCTACAAAAACCTGCAGAACAGTGCCAGGGTACAACAGATGACGGAGAGAGCAAAATATTTTTTCTGAGATCTATGAAGACATTACAGAGATTTTGTGGACAGTCAAATATAACAGGAATAAAGGTGGAGCTATCTCAAAGGATAGTGCTCTGAAAAGGCTTCCTCAGTTCCCAACTCATACTTGCCTGATTTTGGAAAGGAAATCTGACATGATATATTGACACATAAGAAAGATGGGATATGGTATGTACTGCCATAGACAAACTTCCTTCTGGACTCATATTTGAGTTCCTTTTGTTTTTCACCATACTTTGGTTCACCTCACCTTGCAGCACTTCTCACTGCTGTCCATGCAAGCCAAGGCAGCTTTGCCTAATATACATCTCCAACAGTTTCCAGTGCTGTTTCAGCAACAAGATGAGAGTTAATGAGGCTCAACACACTTCCTACCATACTTTATGGGGAAAACCCCTTGAGTGAGAGCAGGAAATCCATCTTGTAAGAATTACAATGTGGTCTCAGTTCCTCAACTAGAAGCTGAAGAGAATATTGATATTTTTCAAAATACCAAATACTAAGCATGAGGGTTCCCCAGCCAAATATCCCTTCAGTTCAACAGGGCAATTTTTCATTTAGTGTCATTTAGATTTCTGAAATAATTTATTATATACTTGAAGAATATTGAAAATTTCCCTAAACCAGATTCTACTACCTCTATTTATGCAGGCTGTGCAAAGGCAATCCCACTGCGGACAGGAAAAAAAGGTGCTGTTTGCTATGAGGGAGAGAGGGCAGAATCAGAGCCTTCTTAAAAGCCTTCTGAAAGATGGGGAAAAGCAAGAGGGCCCAGGTTTCATCAAGTGCATTTTGACAAATAACTAAACTGCCTTGTGATCTCAACCAGTAGACCAGGGAGGCTCACCACAGCCTTGCCAAATGCCTTTAACAAACAGAAATTCCTCCATCACATTCTAGGAACAACAACAACAACAAAAAAAGAAATCTTTACGAGAGCAAAGCAAATGCAGCTGTGAACTTGGGGGCCAGGTAAAAGGATTTGCAAGAATATAAAGGGAAAAGTACTTTCCCTTAGCAAGTTTTTTCAGCCATCTGGCTCTTCCCGCTCTCCCCTCCCCAGTGCTGGGGGTGGTGGTCCTTGCAGCACACTTTTCCAGACACACACCAAACCTGACACATGGGCTGCAGCCGCGAGCCAAACGTCTGCTTCCAGATGTGCCTGCCAGCCCCAGCGGAGCTGCTCCCCCATCACACAGCTCGCGACCCCAGGTTGGCAGCTAAACTTTCCCGGGGTACCGAACAAATGAGTGACTGCCCAAATCCTGATCCTTCCTTAGCTCTGCCCCTGCTCTCGTTTCAAACAAACATGGGAGGGGTGTTCCCTGCTTGCCTCCATCAAGTTTCACAGCACTGGCTGTCCTCTTTCTGTCCAGACACAGGTGTTTTTTTCATGTGGAAACCACAGCACAGGACAGGAGAAGGAGGGTCCATCTAAACACAGGTCCCATCCCTGCATATAGCCAGATGTTGCCAGAATGTGCATCTGAATACAGAAGCTGGTGAGCACTTGTGGCCCCGTGATCTAGATGTTGTTCAAGTGCTGCTAGAAGAGTCGTGTGAATGCAGTTTATAGAAATGGAGCTTTTTTATGAGACACTTTTCCCTTTCCATCAGTAAAGGCAATAGAGAGCTCTTTCTCCTCTGGAGTTTCAGGCCTTGGAGTTCACTTTGAAATGCTCACAGTCTTTTGAGGTTGACGGAGTTCCAGCTATTGATTTTCTTGACTTGTTCATAAGTTAATATTTACCATAAATATCTTGTTGAGAAAATGAAAAGGAAAAATACATTTTCAAAACAGCAGAAATTAGTGAGATAATGAACCAGACACAACTTTAAACAAGATATTTTAAAAAACATTAAATCTTCCTCCCTTTTTTTTAATTAGTGGTAAAAAGAAAAAAATGAAAAACAAGTGCCCCCAAACCAGAAGAGTGATAAGCAGGTTTATTGCTGAGTTCATTACTCTGGTTATTTGAGAGAGAAGACATTTTTCTCTTAATTTATGAGCCAGACATGAGCTCTTTGGAGGCTGTAATAAAAAGATCTCCTTAAAAATGACTGCAGAAGGATGACTGCTAGAAAATTCAGCTGGTTCAACCATATCCAGATGCCTGAGAAGTTTGAGTATAGCTTGACTAACTCTCACCTACCCTCATCAAAGAACAGCCAAGACCAGGATTTCCTAGGAGCAAGCATCCCACCAGCAGCAGCACAGCAAGTGAAGCATGTGATGGGCTGGAGCACCATAAGCAAAGGCAACGGCTTTGGCTGTGGTGAAAGGTTGTGTCCCTGCAGCCCAGCTGGTTGTTAACACAGGGCTTGCTCCCCTCCAACCTGCAGAAAATAGAGCTCAGCCTGTAGCCCCAGTGTGGATTTTGCTAGTCTGCTGGTCTGAGGTCCCATACCCACTTGTCACCATCTACTCTGGACATGGCATCAAACCTCACTCACCCCTTTCCCCTCTCCCCAGCCCCTTGCTGGGGAGAGCTGCCGACAAACTCAGCGACAGGGAGGGCAATGCATGAAAGAAAACACAGAGCCGACAGAAAAACGAAACGCACATGGCGGGGAATAATATTTCATTTGTGCAGTAGCGGCCCTGCTCAAGCAGTGTAAATAAAGCAGGTTACTGAGATGTGAATATACCACTGTTTATAAATACTAGCCCTTCTGCCCAGAGACGTGCGTGAGGAGAGCTGGACACTCGTGAGGTCACCCCACCACATTTTATGATTTACATAAATCATGTCAACACCGCGAGCAGGAACGGCGGGCGAATGGGGCCGCATGAAGCGAACCATTCAGCCTCCTGTCACTGGTCTTAAAACAGGTAGAAGCTGTTAACGGGCCCACCAAATCTCTTAAAATGCAGAGGGGATGAGGGATAATCCAGCCAAGGAAACAAGGCATTCACCCACCCCAGGTACCTGAGCTGACAGAGACCTTCCCGAGCTCTGAGGAACAGAAAGCCAGCCAAAAATAGGGTGCTAGCAAAGCCCAGGAGCTAAACTTGTGATTAATACTCACTTTCACAGAGGACAGTGTGTCCCACCAAGCAACCACTCCAATGAAGAAAATGCCTGTGTGCCTGGCAAAGGTGAAGAAAACACCTAAGGTTTTGCTGCATGTGGGACACTTCCTCCTCTTATTTACCAAGCACATTGAAAATGTGATTTTTCTGGCAGAGGAATCAATATTCTGGGACTAAACGGAAGCCCCTCTGTAGGTTTGCCTTGCATCCAAGTACCTGTGGTTTGGGGGCCAGAGATGAAGGCAGTGGGGACAGATGCAGGAAAGCAGTGTGCAGCTTCCCGTGAATTTCGTTCAATTCCCCATGAATGCTGTGTCTAACTGGGATCACACGATACAAGGCTGAAGCTGCAGCTAAGGATAAAAGCTGCAGCAACAAACAATTTCCTTTTCCTTGCCACTTCACAGTCATCTCACAGTCTCCCAGTATCTCTCTGGGTTGTTCTAATTTCAGTGGACAGTAGTCCCTTTTGGTCCAATTTGCCTGTCTCAGGAGACAGATGATGCCATCAGGGTGGGTGCCTGAAACACTGAGGATCTGGCTTGCAGTCTTTAACTGTGCCCAAATTTCAGCTCTAATAACATGTAATTATGTAAAATAATTGTAAAAATTACAATCACACATGAATCGTGTATAATTATGCAAAAGAAATGTAAAAAATGTAAAAGCGGTACAAAATCCTTATGATACAATGCTGGTATATGGACATGTGCTATTCACTACTCTTAAATACAAGTTGATTTAAAAATATTATTTTGACCATAAATCAACCGTGTTCTATGCGATTCCTGTTGATCTACAGCTGTGACACATTCTCAGAGAAGAACAGATGTAAATATTAGGCAAAATTGGGAAGTGTTCTGTAAAGTGTTTTTCACTGGAAGATGTGGATTTGTCAAAAGCAAAGCCTTAGGGAGGAGATAGGATTTTTAAAATGAAAATGGCATATTCAAATACAATTGGAAAACGTTTTTAAAAAATATCAGAATATCCTCTTTCTATAACTTTCAAAAGAAAAGATGTAATTTTCAGACTGAAAGTAAGTTTCTTTCTAAGTAAGATTAGACCAAAAACATCGGGAAAAATACTTAAGTTGAAATACTTCAAGGCTTACAATTGCAGAAATTTATTACAATTACAATCTGATCTAAATTTTTGCATTTCATTCTCTAAATTCAATTTTTTTTCAAGATTTGCACTTCTGCATACGCAAAAAGCGATAAGTGCATAAACCCATTTTTTTCACCTCTGCAGATCTATAAAAAATGTGTTTTCAGCAGACCTCAGACAGATTACACAAGTTTCAGTATCTTTTTCAGAAAAGTTTCACCCATCCAGAAGGCAGGGGGGGAAATCTCAATCCTTCAGCCCAGAGTGGGTCAGGAAATAATCTCTACTCTGCTTCCCCAAACTCATTCTAGACCCCAGCAAAAGCTTTTTTTCCCAAAGGAGAAATGTAGCTGGTGCCTTCCCTCTCTACATAGAGGTGGCACCACGGCGGGATCCTTTCTGGCACAGGTGGGTCACTTCTCTGTTCTAGTCTAGTCAAGGTCACAGCTTGGAGAAGCAGGTACCTGCTACCTGAAATGAAGCCCTGAATGAAAATGAAAAGATTTGGGTTTTGATACTGTGCCTTCCTGACAGTGATGTCTTTTCAGGGGCAATTAAATGCTAAGCATCGGTTTGTTAAATTTAGTGGCAATTTCAGTTGTATGCGGCACCAAGTCAAGGACAATTTCAGTTTCAGGGCAGCTTTTATTTCATATTTTGAAACTGTGAGTGCTTTTTATTCAAGAGCAGCTTTTGTTTGAAATAATATAGCCTAGCTGTTTCTCTGTGGTCCTGATCCTGCATCTCAGAAAGGACCTCACTCACAGCCAGAATCCTACTGATAATAAGTATTTTCAGGAGGGAGACTGAAATGTCCTAAGCACAGGCTGGGACCTGCTGTGCATGTCTGTCTTAGTGTGGGGAAGGTTTTTAAGATCCAGGGGTTTCCTCCCTCTAATACCCCCAACCCACCTGTTGGCAAGATTCTTTGGGAGAAGAGTCACCTGCAGGATTTGACTTTAGATGCAGACCCAGACTAGAGGTTTGCAAAGGCGTTTGGTTCAGGCGTGTCATTGGGCTCCCTGTGGGAGCGGGTGTGTGCACACACTCATTCATGTCTGCATAGCCATACTTCATCTGTCTACAGGCAACAGCTTCCCTGAGTTGCCTTCCTTAAGACTCAGGTTTTATATTACCAGGTAAATTTCCTTTCAGTTTTATTTGCATGGAGCAAGAGTGACATTCTGTGGCCAGTTAGATTTATGGCAGCATTTCCTCACTCTTTTTCCCATCCCATAAATACCTCGGGGTATAAACCATCCTCTGACAGTCTTTTGTTTTGTTTGTGGCTTCTATCACAGTTTGTGAGAAATAAATATAGAGGAATTCTCAAACATATTTCTGTGGCATATAATCCTTAGGGACTGCTTTACCATGAATTCCTGACAAATTCAGATGTTTATATACTGATTACTATTTTATGAGAGCAATGCCTGATTATAATGTAAGTAACCAGAAGCATGAAGAGACTATGACATGTTCCTCGGGCTCCACTCTAGCTGGCTCAGCCTGTTGTACTTGGAAGGGATGAGGAAACCATGTTCCAAAACCCCATAAAAAAATAAAGTGTAGCGCTGTTTAAAACAAAGCACTGGGCTTTTTAGGCACTTATGTGCTCCAGATAATACACCAATGACACGAAATTGAACTCATTTAGCAGTAAACATGATATTACATTTGACAGCTTCCAGTGGTAAAATATCAGACAGTCCATGCTGAGGAGAAAAGAAACAATATGGAAGGAGAAAAACTCATCAAAAAAGAAGCCACAAAAGGGCCAACAGGGGAAAAAAAAAACCAACAAAAACCCAGCATTTTTCAGTGGTTACAGTCATAACTCAGCACAGACACGCATGGTACCAAAAGCAACCTGCCCAGTTTAAACAGAGGAGAGCAGGCGCTGGAGTTTATGTTGTTCCCCTGTTTATTAAAAACGGATGGGAGCACTTGACAGAAAAATCAAACTTCTGGTCATGGCTCATTAATCTCTGTTGTATCTGTCAGATATGTGTGTCTAGAGTTTCAACAAGGCTCTAGAATCAAGATTACTGCTGAGCTCTGTTGTTTTCTCTAATTTTGAATGAGGGGAAATGCTGCCAATCACCCTAGGCAAGAGGAGAGCACAGGGCCATGGCTGCAACCCTTTGTAGCCGGCATCTCCCTGCCCAGTGGTTTGGATCTGATTTCAGAGGCAGCAACTCCTCATTCCCTTCCTCACCACAGCAAGTTTTGGCTGGCTGCCTCCTCTCCCTTTCCCCTGAAAACCAGACTCATTGCCCACCACCAAAGCACTGTCAGTGTTAAGGTGATGACGAGGTGGATGCTCCTTCATCTCTGAATTCTGCTCTCATGCACAAAAATGGTAATCGCGTTAATCCACTGAAGACAGTGGAGCTCCTCCTGTGTAAAACCAGGGTAAGTGATGGGCTCAGCAGGCCTAGAGTGGGCTCAGCAGGTCTGAGATGAATATGGTATGAAACAATTAGCTGCAGATGGTATAGGAATCTCGTTTTCTGGAAATACAGATTTTGCCTGGAGATCTTTCTATATATATGGGATTTGTCAAACTGATAATGACTTGAACATTTGGAGAGAGAGGATAACCCACCGCAGGGCCAGATGCAGCTGTGATGGGGAGGATAGAGGATGTATATTAGCCTCAAAATGTATCTGTCTCCCCATCACATTCCTATGCCAGTCTATGGTGTTGGGAGGATGGATGAGGCTCTGAGTAGAGCAGGGCAGAGGAGCTCACCCGCTGCCTCCCCTTATGCTATTACTTTCTTTATTTGCTTTGGACATTGCTCATTTCTTCACTCATTCTTTTCTTCCCCCCTTTCCTCCTTTTTAAACTGTCAGTGTTGCTGTTTCCAGAGATAGAAAAACTGATGGGCACTTAGAGGATGAGGCACAAGATTTAGCTGCTGCTTTGCTTAAGTGCAAAACACAGGCAGTTGTGAGAGGAGGTTTCCAGCTCTGTCTGCTGGAGGACAGGCTGGGGAATCCTTTCAATCCTGATACTGCAAGCACTGTTCTTCAGGCAGGAACAGTGGACTCACATAACACAAATATAGAACAGACAGAAAAATTGCAAAGAAAATACGATGTTTTACAACTGCAGGTACACCACAAGCCAGCAGCCTGACCCTCACTGCTTACTAACTGTAAATGGCAGTAGCAAGACTGTGTAAAAGCCATGCTTGCCAGCTCCCTTCTCAATGAAACACATGGAGGTTCCCTCCAGGGGATGTCTCTCCTGCCTGCCAAAGTCTGCCCTCAAGATCAGCCCTGCCTGCTGCGCCAACTGCAGGATTGCAGGCACGGCTGCCGCATGGCGTTTCAGATCATATGGAAAGCCATATTCCTGGGGATCTTCAGACATGCCAGAGAGCCTGTCTACAAGGCAGTCAGCTGGACTGTGAGTGGGCAGTAGGCAAATGGCAAAGAGCAGCGCTTACCCTCCTCAATGCTGCAGCTCACTGTTTCTGAGAAGCACGGCATAGCCCTGTGTTTCAGCCTAAGCAGATCTTGCCCACGCAGAACACTTCCCAAGACCATTTTGAAGACCAGATTTATAAAACTAGACCTATTAAGAAATGGAATGTCTTACTAGATCTTGACAGGGTGAATCCAGTTGTCTGCTAATCTGCTTGCAATGTGGTGGACCCTTTTAATCCCAAGAGTAAATTCCCATTGTTTTAATGTTAGCTCCTATCACTTACAATATTTTTCCACTGGGTTTTTAGGAATCTGGGTTATTGGGCCAAGAAATCTGGGCCTCCTGATCCTTTTATTCTTGCAGACATGTGAGTGGTTATACTAGTTGGTATAACTTGCTGTTGCTCAGAGAAGACTATGCATTTCTCTTTCCCTA